>CAMZMU010000056.1:34314568-34459999 GCA_947311845.1 Poa pratensis | reverse complement strand
TGTTGGTGCTCTAGGTTATAGTGCCAGAAACAATGCTTGTACGTCACACGTCAGTTGGGAACCCCAAGAGGAAGGTATGATGAGTGCAGCAGTAAGTTTTCCCTCAGTATGAAACCAAGGTTTAATCGACCAGTAGGAAAACGAGGTTTGCTTCGAAGGTGTTGGTGAAGGAGTGTAGTGCGGCGCAACACCAGGGATTCCGGTGCCAACGTGGAACCTGCACAACACACAAAATTACTTTGCCCCAACTTAACAGTGAGGTTGTCAATCTCACCGGCTTGCTGAAAACAAAGGGTTAAACGTATCGAATGGAAATGATGTTTGTTTGCATAAAACAGTAGAGAACAATGATTGCAGTAGATTGTATTTCAGATGTAAAAGAATGGACCGGGGTCCACAGTTCACTAGTGGTGTCTCTCCAATAAGATAACTAACATGCTGGGTAAACAAATTACAGCTGGGCAATTGACAATTGATAAGTGCATATAACATGCATGTGTGAGCTGTGGTGTCTACTATGAGATTCATTTGGGCATTACGACAAAGTACATAGACCGCTATCCAGCATGCATCTATGCCTAAATAGTCCACTTTCCGGTTAACATCCGTACCCCTTCCAGTATTAAGTTGCAAGCAACAGACAATTGCATTAAGTAATGTGCGTAATGTAAACAATACATTCATCCTTGAATAAAGCATTGCTGTTTTACCCCTAGTGGCAACAACACATCTACAACCTTAGAACTTGCTGTCACTATCCCAGGTTAAATAGAGGTTGAACCCAACTATCATGCATAAATACCCCCTCTTGGAGTTACAAGTATTCACGTGGCCAAGGCTTCAACAAGTAACGGAGAGCATGCAAGATCACAAATGACATAGACATGATAATATAATATTCAGCTCCACATAGGTATCAATATAAGTCAGATCCCAGCAAACACAACATGTAGCATTACAATAAGATGATCTTGATCATGATAGGCAGCTCACAAGATCTAAACATGATGGCACAAGTGGAGAAGACAACCATCTAGCTACTGCTATGGACCCATAGTCCAAGGATGAACTACTCACGCATCACTCCGGAGGCGGGCATGGCGATGTAGAGCCCTCCGGTGATGATTCCCCTCTCCGGCAGGGTGCCGGGAAGAGCTTCAGAACCCCCCGAGTTAGGGTTGACGACGGCGGCGGCAGCGAATATGTTCTGGATGAAAGGCTCGGTGTTTTAGGGTTTTCCGTCTCGGGGAATAAATAGGCGAAGGGGCGATGTCGGCGGACCCCCGAGGGGCCCAAACCACAGGCGCGGCGGGGCCCACCCGCGCCTGGTGTGTTTGGCCACCTCGTGGCTCTCTTCGTCTCTCCTTCGGACTCCGTGTACGTGCTGGAAAAATAGGGACTGGCCTTTTGTTTCGTGCAATTCCGAGAATATTTCCAGAAGTAACTTTCTGAAACCAAAAACAGCAGAAAACAGGGAACTGGCACTGTGGCATCTTGTTAATAGGTTAGTCCCAGAAAATGCATAAAAGTGATACGAAGTGTATATAAAACATGTAGCAAATGGTATAATATAAGCATGGAACAGCAGAAATTATGGATACGTTGGAGACGTATCAAGCATCCCCAAGCTTAGTTCTACTCGTCCTCGAGTAGGTAAAACGATAACAACAAATAATTTCTGAGGAGACATGCTTTCACACAATCTTGATCAATATATTGCAAGGCTCATGTCATGAATGAAGTGACTCAAAGCAATGATCTATAGTTTGCTAACAAATAGATAAAGAGTAAACAATGAATCATATAAGCAAAAACTTTTCATGAATAGTACTTTCAAGACAAGCAAAAAGTTTTGCATAAGAGGTAACTCATAAAGCAATAGATTCAAAGTAAAAGGCATTGAAGCAACACAAAGGATGATTAAGTTTCAGCATTTGCTTTCAACTTGTAACATGTATATCTCATGGATAGTTGTCAACATAAAGCAATATAACAAGTGCAATAAGTAAATATGTAAGAATCAATGCACACAAAGTTGACACAAGTGTTTGCTTCTAAGATAGAAAGGAGTAGGTAAACTGACTCAACATAAAGTAAAAGATAGGCCCTTCGCAGAGGGAAGCAGGGATTAAATCATGTGCTAGAGCTTTTTAAGTTTTCGAAAGCATATAGAGAGCACAAAATAAGTATTTGAGAGGTGTTTGTTGTTGTCAACGAATGGTAGTGGGCACTCTAACCCCCTTGTCAACCAGACTTTCAAAGAGCGGCTCCCATGAAGGACGTTATTCTACCAGCAAGGTAGATCATCCCTCTTCTCTTTTGTTTACACATGTATTTTAGTTTCTTTATAGATGACACTCCTCCCAACCTTTTGCTTACACAAGCCATGGCTAACCGAATCCTCGGGTGCCTTCCAACATTCACATACCATGGAGGAGTGTCTATTGCAAAATTAAGTTGCTTACTGATAAATCAGGGCAAAACATGTGAAGAGAATTATTAATGAAAGTTGTAATTAATTGGGGCTGGGCACCCCGTTGCCAGCTCTTTTTGCAAATTATTGGATAAGCGGATGTATATGCCACTAGTCCAGGTGAAAGTCTGTCAGAAGTAAATGACAAGATTGAAAGATAAAACACCACATACTTCCTCATGAGCTATAAAACATTGACACAAATAAGGAGTAATAAAGTTTTGAATAGTTTAAAGGTAGCACATGAAATATTTACTTGGAATGGCAGGAAATACCACATAGTAGGTAGGTATGGTGGACACAAATGGCATGGGTTTTGGCTCAAGTTTTGGATGCACGAGAAGCATTCCCTCTCAGTACAGAGTTTAGGCTAGCAAGGTTGTTTGAAGCAAACACAAGTATAAACCGGTACAGCAAGAATCACATAAAAACATATTGCAAGTATTATAAGACTCTACACTGTCTTCCTTGTTGCTCAAACATTTTACCAGAAAATATCTAGACCTTAGAGAGAACAAATATGCATCCCAAGTCTCAACAAGCTCTACGGTAGTTCTCCACTACTAGGCTTTAACTACATGATGCAAGAGCTTAAACATGATCTACTTGAGAGCTCAAAACAATTGCAAAGCATCAAATCAAAACAAGACAATGATCTACAAGAATGCATATGTCTTTTCCAATACCAACTACTACATGTAGCATTTTCTTTCTTCCAAACAAACACCAATAATTTATTTAAACATAAACTCTCCAAATGATAATATAATGCAGCAAGAGAGTATTTATAAACAAGTGCTAACAGCTCGAAGAGATGCATGAAAAACAGGAGCTAAAAGCACTGCAGTAGCTAGTTAAGAATACTCAACAAATATAAGTGAAGAACATGAGTATTCACATGAAAAAGCGGAGCGTGTCTCTCTCCCACACAAGGATTGCTAGGATCCGAATTTATTCAAACAAAAACAAAATAAAAACACACAGACGCTCCAAGTAAAGCGCATAAGATGTGAAAGAATTAAAATATAGTTTCACTAGAGATGACCTGATAAGTTTGTTGATGAAGAAGGGGATGCCTTGGGCATCCCCAAGCTTAGACGCTTGAGTCTCTCTGAATATGGTTGGGATGAACCACGGGGGCATCCCCAAGCTTAGGCTTTTCACTCTTCTTGATCACATAATATCACCCTTCTCGCTTGATCCTTGAAAACTTCCTTCACACCAAACTCAAGACAGTTCTCATTAGAGGGTTAGTGCATAATCAAAAATTCTCATATTCTGTAATGATACAATCAATCCCAAAGCTTCTGGACATTAGCTACAGCCACCAATGCTTTGTGGAGCAAAGAAATCCACACAAACACAGTAAAAGAGCGAATGCAAAACAAAAGGCAGAATCTGTCAAAAACAGAACAGTCTGGAATGACGAATTTTTTCGAGGCACTTAAGTTGCTCAGATGGATCTGGCCTAAAATAATGAAAGTTGCGTACATATCTCAGGAATATGCGTGATTTTTCTCAGAATTTTTTGAATTTTCTACAGGGAGATAAGCTCAAATCCGTGACAGCTAAAAATCTGTCACTGCGCAGAAATCCAAATCTTGCATCAACTTTCAATATAGAACTTTACTTGGCACAACATTGCGATAAAATAAAGATACAAAGGAGTTGCTACAGAAGTAACAAAACTCCTTGACTCAAAGAAAACAAAAATAACAGCAAATAAAAACGATGGGTTGTCTCCCATAAGCGCTTTTCTTTAACGCCTTTCAGCTAGGCGCAGAAAGTGAAAATCAAGTGTTGTCAAGAGAAGAAGCATCAACATCATAACTTGCTCTAACAATAGAGTCAAAAGGTAACTTCATTCTCTTCCTAGGGAAGTGTTCCATACCTTTCTTGAGAGGAAATTGGTACCTTATATTACCTTCTTTCATATCAATGATGGCACCAACAGTTCGAAGAAAAGGTCTTCCCAAAACAATAGGACAAGATGCATTGCATTCAATATCCATAACAATAAAATCAACGGGGACAAGGTTATCTTTTACCGTAATAAAAACATCATTAACTCGCCCCAAAGGTTTCTTCATAGCATTATCAGCGAGAAAAACATCCAAATAACAATGTTCCAAAGGTGGCAAATCAAGAATATCATAAAGCTTCTTGGGCAAAACTGAAACTTGCACCAAGATCACACAAGGCATTGCAATAAAAATCATTCACCTTTACCTTAATGATGGGTTCCCAACCATCTTCTAATTTCCTAGGAATAGAAGCTTTAAGTTTCAACTTCTCCTCCCTAGCTTGCAAAAGAGCATTTGTAATATGCTTTGTAAAAGCCAAATTAATAGTGCTAGCATTGGGACTTCTAGCTAATTTTTGCAAGAACATAATAACTTCAGAGATGTTACAATCATCAAAATCAAAATCATTATTGTCAATGGTGGTGGAACCATTGTCTCCAATAGTTTGAAAAATTTCAGCACTTTTATCAGAAAAAGTTTCAGCAGTTTTAGGCAATTTCAAACGCTTAGCAGAAGTAGTAGAGACATTACAACACCAATAACATTACCATCAATAGTAGGAGGTTTACTAGCATGTGAAACATTAGCATTACTAGTGGTGATAGTACAAACTCTAACTATACTATTCTCTTTTTCAAGTTCTTCCTCTTTTTCCCACCTAGCATGCAATTCAGCCAACATCCTAATATTATTATCAATTCGAACTTGGATGGCATTTGCTGTAGCAAATGACTTAATATCTTTAACTTCATTAGGCATAACTTTCAGTTTTAGAATTTCAACATCATGAGCAAGACTATCAACTTTAGAGACAAGATCATCAATTTTTTCAAACTTTTCCTCAACAGTTTTATTGAAAGCTTTTTGTGTGCTAATAAATTCTTTAAGCATAGCTTCAAGATCAGAGGACACACTTCTATTGTTGCTGTAGGAATTACCATAAGAATTGCCATAACCATTTGAAGGATAAGGCTTATAATTGTTGCTACCAAAATTATTCCTATAAGCATTGTTGTTGAAGTTGTTGTTTTTAATGAAGTTTACATCAACATGCTCTTCTTGAGCAACCAATGAAGCTAAAGGAACATTATTAGGATCAACATGAGATCTACCATTCACAAGCATAGACATAATAGCATCAATCTTATCACTCAAAGAGGAGGTTTCTTCAACAGAATTTACCTTCTTACCTTGAGGAGCTCTTTCGGTGTGCCATTCGGAATAGTTGATCATCATATCATCAAGTAGCTTTGTTGCTGCACCTAAAGTGATGGACATAAAGGTTCCTCCAGAGGCTGAATCCAATAAGTTCCTTGAGGAAAAATTTAATCCTGCATAAAAGGTTTGGATGATCATCCAAGTAGTCAGTCCATGAGTGGGACAATTCTTCACCAAAGATTTCATTCTTTCCCAAGCTTGAGCAACATGTTCATTATCAAGTTGTTTAAAATTCATAATGCTACTTCTCAAGGATATAATCTTAGCAGGAGGATAATATTTCCCTATGAAAGCATCTTTGCATTTTGTCCAAGAATTAATACTATTTCTAGGCAAAGAAAGCAACCATTCTTTAGCTCTTCCTCTCAAGGAGAAAGGAAAAAGTTTCAGTTTTATAATATCCCCATCCATATCCTTATACTTTTGCATTTCACAAAGTTCAACAAAGTTATTAAGATGGGCAGCAGCATCATCAGTACTAACACCAGAAAATTGCTCTTTCATAACAAGATTTAATAGAGCAGGTTTAATTTCATAAAATTCTGCTGTAGAAGCAGGTGGAGCAATAGGAGTGCATATGAAATCATTGTTGTTTGTGCTAGTGAAGTCACACAACTTAGTGTTCTCAGGAGTACTCATTTTGAAAAACAAAATAAACTGAATTAAACAAGTAACTAATTTTTTTGTGTTTTTGATATAAAGAGCAAACAAGACAAAATAAAAATAAACTAAGCAAGACAAATAACAAAGTAAAGAGATTGGGTGTGAGAGACTCCCCTTGCAGAAGCAATTCGTTTTCCCCGGCAACGGCGCCAGAAAACGTGTTGGTGGCTCTAGGTTAATAGTGCCAGAAACAATGCTTGTACGTCACACGTCAGTTGGGAACCCCAAGAGGAAGGTATGATGAGTGCAGCAGTAAGTTTTCCCTCAGTATGAAACCAAGGTTTAATCGACCAGTAGGAAAACGAGGTTTGCTTCGAAGGTGTTGGTGAAGGAGTGTAGTGCGGCGCAACACCAGGGATTCCGGTGCCAACGTGGAACCTGCACAACACAATCAAATTACTTTGCCCCAACTTAACAGTGAGGTTGTCAATCTCACCGGCTTGCTGAAAACAAAGGGTTAAACGTATCGAATGGAAATGATGTTTGTTTGCATAAAACAGTAGAGAACAATGATTGCAGTAGATTGTATTTCAGATGTAAAAGAATGGACCGGGGTCCACAGTTCACTAGTGGTGTCTCTCCAATAAGATAACTAACATGCTGGGTAAACAAATTACAGCTGGGCAATTGACAATTGATAAGTGCATATAACATGCATGTGTGAGCTGTGGTGTCTACTATGAGATTCATTTGGGCATTACGACAAAGTACATAGACCGCTATCCAGCATGCATCTATGCCTAAATAGTCCACTTTCCGGTTAACATCCGTACCCCTTCCAGTATTAAGTTGCAAGCAACAGACAATTGCATTAAGTAATGTGCGTAATGTAAACAATACATTCATCCTTGAATAAAGCATTGCTGTTTTACCCCTAGTGGCAACAACACATCTACAACCTTAGAACTTGCTGTCACTATCCCAGGTTAAATAGAGGTTGAACCCAACTATCATGCATAAATACCCCCTCTTGGAGTTACAAGTATTCACGTGGCCAAGGCTTCAACAAGTAACGGAGAGCATGCAAGATCACAAATGACATAGACATGATAATATAATATTCAGCTCCACATAGGTATCAATATAAGTCAGATCCCAGCAAACACAACATGTAGCATTACAATAAGATGATCTTGATCATGATAGGCAGCTCACAAGATCTAAACATGATGGCACAAGTGGAGAAGACAACCATCTAGCTACTGCTATGGACCCATAGTCCAAGGATGAACTACTCACGCATCACTCCGGAGGCGGGCATGGCGATGTAGAGCCCTCCGGTGATGATTCCCCTCTCCGGCAGGGTGCCGGGAAGAGCTTCAGAAACCCCCCGAGTTAGGGTTGACGACGACGGCGGCAGCGAATATGTTCTGGATGAAAGGCTCGGTGTTTTAGGGTTTTCGTCTCGGGGAATAAATAGGCGAAGGGGCGATGTCGGCGGACCCCCGAGGGGCCCAAACCACACAGGCGCGGCTGGGCCCACCCGCGCCTGGTGGTTTGGCCACCTCGTGGCTCTCTTCGTCTCTCCTTCGGACTCCGTGTATGTGCTGGAAAAATAGGGACCTGGCCTTTTGTTTCGTGCAATTCCGAGAATATTTCCAGAAGTAACTTTCTGAAACCAAAAACAGCAGAAAACAGGGAACTGGCACTGTGGCATCTTGTTAATAGGTTAGTCCCAGAAAATGCATAAAAGTGATACGAAGTGTATATAAAACATGTAGCAAATGGTATAATATAAGCATGGAACAGCAGAAATTATGGATACGTTGGAGACGTATCAGGGTGGACCCAGGTGGCCACGCCATAGCTGGGCGCGGCCCACAGGCCAGCCGCGCCCAGGTGTGGCGTGGGGCCCACCTGGCCCACCTGGCTGCCTCCTTTTGGCTGCCTCCGGCATCTGACATTATAAGACCCCCAAAATTGGTTTCGTGATTTTTGGAGTTCCGCTGATATGCTGACTTGACGACACTTTTTCCAGCAGAAACCTGACTCCGGAAGGATAATTTCCAATAATCATCAAACATGCAAAATAAGGCAAAATAACATAAGTATCATGTATTAATATGAAATATAAGGATAGATAATGACAAATTATGATATAAAATAGTGATGCAAAATGGACGTATCACTGGGTGGTTCTGAAGATGTGCATATATCCTAATGTTCCAAAATAGAAAATTACTCCTCTGTCAAAAGAGAGATATTTCTAGGGCCCACTCGGTATGTATGATATCCAATACGTTCTGCAGACAATGCATGATAAAGTTACATCATGTGAGATATCGGATTACGGGAACGTGAAAAAGAAATTTACCGGTAACAAGATAGACAGAGATATTGTGAATCAGGGATTTATTCATGGAAATATCAGGAATACTTTATCTCGGTTAATTTCAGTATCGTGAGTAATGGAAATGACGAATTAATAATCAACAGGTTCAACAGAGTGTTATTCGCATAACGGTAGCAGTTATTCAGGTAGCCCATGTATCTGACTCTGGCTGGTGATTAGATGGAAACATCTAATTATAGCTACACGTTATCGAACCTGTAGAGAAACACGCTTAAGTCAGTTCTAATTTGTTGTGTATATGGTTGGTCTAGATACGAGAGAGTATCACCGGAATGGTTTTCGTGTGGTAGATAATATCTTTATCAGAGAGATTGGATTATGCAGACACTAGGTGTCTCAGAGTGATAGAAGTTGCTATCACTAGTCGGATTTATTCCGAGGGTTTATATAAGAGGAAATATTTATCCGGAGTATTTTGTCTGCAGACACTGGGTGTCCTAGATCATGTAAACGTGTTTTATATGATAAGTAATTAATTCAGGGAATATTCTGTAAAAGGAAATATTCAAATAAGAATTAATTATACAAAATATTATTTAATTAAATATTAATTTATTTAATTAATAAAATAATTATTGAAAAATATTAAATAACTTGGAGCCACCAACAGGGGCTGTCAAGTGGGCCCATGGGGTCCACAAGGCAGCCGCACCCCACATGGGGCAGGTGGGCCAAGGCGCCACAAGAGGGAAAGTCCCCCCCCCCCCCGGCCGAAACCCTAATGGGCCTTGCGGCCCATGTGGGGGGAGGCGGCGGCCGCAGCCAATGCGGCCGACCTAGGTGGGCCCCACCCACTAGGTTGGTGCGGTCTAGGTGGGCCCCACCCGACGGCGGTGGAGGATGGGGCGGTGGGGGAGGGGAGTTGGAGTGGAACTCCAACTCCTCCTTCCCAAAACTGAATTGGGCTTGGCGACTTTCCCCTTGCCCAAGTTGACTTGGACAAGGAGAAAGCTTTTCCCTTCCCCAAGTCCCTCCACCCCTTGGGCCATCTATATAAACCCCACCCCCTCCTATTTGGAGAGACATAAGAAACACACAAGTTTAGATCTCTTCTAGTTGGATTAGAGGGTTCCTCTCTCCGATTAGATTAGATCTAGATCTAATCTCTCTCTCCCTCCTTCTCATGTGTTGAGATCTCCACCTTCATATACACCAGCGGTGAGTGCTTCAAGCATGGACGGCGAAGCCCTGCTGGACTAGATCCGATGTATGTGTGCGAAACTCAGAGGGGTGAGATCCGTTGAGAAACGGTTGACTCTATCTCACTCTGTTGGATCAAGGCAATTTCATCCAGCTTTTTATGTCCATCTTCGCAATTTGGGTACAACAATTTTTTGTGATCCTCTAACATGCGCTCCAACTTCAACCTCTCGTTTTCACTTTCGTAGTTTCTCTGTTCATCAAGAATGGCCCGACGAAGATCATCAGCGGGGGGCTCATCAACAATGACTTCTTCTTCAGCTTCGTCTTCCCCCATTGTAGTACTATCGTGTTCAGGGAACATAGGATAGTTGTCATCATCGTCTTCTTCTTCATTATCTTCCATTATAACCCCTCTTTCTTCGTGCTTGGTCCAACAATTATAGCCGGACATGAAACCGGACTGCAACAGGTGGTAGTGTAGGATTTTTGAGCAAGAGTAATCCTTCGTATTCTTACAGACACTACATGGACAACAAATAAAACCATTCCGCTTGTTTGCCTCAGCCACATCGAGAAACTTATGCAGGCCATTAATGAACTCGGGACAGCGTCGGTCACCGTACATCCATTGTCGGCTCATCTGCATTATATAAATATATCAAAAAAAAATTACACTACATCATGAATAGAGAAGTGACCAAATTAATTAATACAGGTTCATCACATTAAAACCAAAGTAGAGTAGTGACCAAATGTAATACATAGTTCTCATAAAACATACATTGAAACTAACATACAACTATCTAATGCATTTAAATGCAACAACAAATGCGATTAAAATCGCAACTAAGGTAACTATTGATCCAACAGCATAATGATACCAAACCTCTTTATTAATTGCATATTTTCTAATCTTTCTAATCATCAAGCACATTGCATCCATCTTGATCTTGTGATCATCGGCGACATCGGCAAGATACAACTCCAATTTCATCTTCTCTTCTTCAATTCTTTTAAATTTTTCTTTCAAATCATCGTTTTCTTTTTCAACTAAATTTAACCTCTCCACAAGAGGGTCGGTTGGAATTTCTGGTTCACATACCTCCTAGATAAAAATATCTATGTCAAGTGTTGGTCGGCATAATTGTCATATAAACACGAAATGAAACAAATAGTTATAAAAGATAATATACCACATCCGAATCATAGACCAGACGAGGGCCGACAGGGACGGATATCAAAACCATGGCACTATACATATAACAAACAATCATACAAGTAAGAAAATTATACAAGTAATAACTATGCATCTAAATCATACAAGTAATATTTTTTTAAAAAAGATAAAAACAAGAGGCTCACCAAGATGGTGTCGGTGACGAGACGGCGCGGGCGATCGACGGCGGTGAGGACGGGGACGGGACGGCACTAAAATCCACAAATCATACTTTAATTTGAGCTCAAATTGCATATAAAACAAATGAACTCCCTAACTTAGCCATTTCATCAAACACCTAACTAGCACTAGAAAAATGAAATGAGCTAAACTAGCAATGAAATGAGCTAAATCAGCAACGCCGGAAGAAAGGATGAAGTTGCTAACCCTTGGATAGATGGGTGCCGCCAATCTTGACAAATGGTGGAGAAAAATGGGATGAACTTGAGCTCGGGAGAGTAAACCGAGGAGAAAAATGGAGAAGTGTCTCGAGCAGGGAAAAATGGAGATGACTGGCTCGGGGTAGAAGATGATATAGGGGAGCCCTTTAGTCCCGGTTCGACCGGGACTAAAGGTGTTCGCGCTGGCCCCACCTCTGTGGCTGCCTGCCGCGACCCTTTAGTCCCGGTTCGTATCACGAACTGGTACTAAATGTAGCATTCGAACCGGGACTGGGCACGTGCGGCGTCCTAGCCGTTGGAACCAACACTAATGTTCACATTAGTCCGGGTTCCAATTTTGGCCGGGACTAAAGGTCCGAACGGAAGACCTGTTTTCTACTATTGCCATTTTATAAGGTGTATTAGTTTTTTGAAACGACAAGAATATGTTTGACCAAAATTTTAGGAAAAGTACCAACATGTGAAATACGAAGTAAATAAAGTATGAAAATATATTTCGTGATGAATGTAACGGTACTGACGTGATACTGTAAACGAGGGAGTATTAATTTTCATGGGTGTTTGTCAATAGCTCTGAAGGTCTTATTAGAAAAACTCTCACTGTCTTGAGTCTACATTGCCACAGCCCACAGACACAGAATATACAGCGGTAGATGCTGCAGTCTTGCGACAGCGCAGCGGGCGCGGGTGGTCGACTCGGTCGGGGAAAGCCTTGCGATCACGGACAAACGAAAGGAATTAGCAGCCCCGCCCCGTTCCCACCGCGCGCAACGTGTACAGTATAGCTTCCCCTCCCAATTCCATATCTCTTTCGGGGACGCTGATATCTCAATGCCTCCGCTCTCGTCGCGGCGCCCCTGTTAATCCTCGTCCGCACAGCCGGGGAAGCGTGCTGGTGTTGGTGTGGCCGTATGGCCTAGCTTCTTCTTTCTCCCCGTCATATATGTTAGTACTATAAGCTGTTCAGTTTGCACGCACTCCCGCCCGTATAGCCACGCCGCAGTCTATCGTACGTGGGGAGGGTGCGGTTGCCGGCCGGCGATGGGTTCCCTTTCTTCCCCGCGTGGTTTTCTTCTTGGCCTTCTAGGCCTCTGTGCCATGGCCGGCTCCTGCTCGGCGCTCCCGCCGCCGCCGCCGGTGATGCTGCACGAGAGCTTCGCGGGGAAGTCGGAGTTCAGGACGATCAACCGGAGGCCGCTCGAGTCGTGCCTCAACCCGAGCCCTTACCTGTCGATCAATGTCAGCACGGCCGGCCCGCTCCCCGACGAGGCCTTAGTCAACGTGACCGTCGGCGGCGTCTTCCGGCCCCAAGGCTCCCACTGGGTCGCCATGATTACGCCGTCAAACTCCAGGTGATTCATTAAACAACCGACTAACATTCATTACAATGTTTGTTTGTTTGGTTATCCTCCATTCCTGATCTCCAGCTAGCTGGAAAAAATGTGATCTGATTCAGGACGTACGTAGTGCTACCGATCGATCTCGTTTCAACTTTTGATGGATCTGCATGTGAATTTGTCTTGTCACTAACAATAGTAACATATGCATGGGTGATCAGTGTTTCCGGATGCCCTTTGAGCGGCGTGAACTACGTCGAGACCGGCGATCTGGCGAAACTCCCGCTTCTGTGCCACTACCCTGTCAAGGTGAGCTTTTGCCTTTTGCATGCACCACTCGCCAGTTTGACCCCTGGCTACCGTTTTGCCACAGTAGAATTTAGTTGTCACAGCACCTCCTCTCAGTTCTCTTCATGTTTTAGCGGCAGCCCTTCGTCGGTGCTCGATAGTACCACGTACAGCCTGTGGCCACGTGAACAACTCCTGTACATTATACCATTGCTCAAAATTTTCGTTTCCAATATTAAGATCACGTTGATATGTTTACGGTAAGGCAGTGGTGGCTTATGTATCGACAGCGCCATAATTCATTGCCCAATTCAACATGTGCGTTAGCCTAACCCGAAATGGCCATCCATGAAGCAAAGCCAAGTTATCAAGCGTGCTAGGTCGACTATATATCCTTATGGGCCGCACATGTGTGGCGTTCTGCCGTTGTGATAAGCTCCTCATAACCACTTTATATACTCTTGATCTTTCTGTTTCATTGTACCTAATCATGCGCTAGAAATTACCACCAAGATATTGTCTAGACGACACTATTTAGAAATATCTATCAAATACTTCAAAATATTAAATATACATGAACATATACATAATTATGCATATACACTATAATTGATGGAAAAGTCAAATTTAATCCAAGGAGGCATGTGATTTTGCATTTTTATATTTACCATATTTAGGAAAATTGGCTGAACTATCCATTTAAATTACGCTCTAAATGAAAATTTTAATCTAATTTTCATTACAAAATACGGTCTAAATTTATGACCGAATGTTTTTCAGTGATATCATTACATTTATAACAAAGAACACCATAATATTTAACAAAATTACTATGGTTCGTCATTATAACTGAGTAGTAATTTTGATATGAATGTATATTAGATAAGTATAAATTTTTAGTATAAAAGATGATCCGATCAAACTTTGCGTCGGAACATTCCAAAAATTGTTTTCAAGTCCAGTTGCATTCAAGATCATTACTCTTCACCCAAAATGTTTGTACCTTCTAGTAGGTTTCGCTGTCGTGTGATATACTTCACACTCCGTGGTACCGTGGTTTATTATTTCGGCCATCAAGTCGATGCCCCGTCGTCTATCGAGCCGTTGAAGTTTTAGGAAATTGTGGTGATTTTTTTTATAAAATGTGTGATTTCGGTGGTTTAGTTGATCTGGTGCTAGTTCTATATATTCACCTCTAATGCGTAATATAAATGCATGATCATGTTGTTTGCCTCTTAATTAGAGCTTATACACACATGTTCTTGATTCCAATATATAGTCAACTTTATTTTATTTAGATAAGATAGTATCGAGCCCATGACATACTGGTTGTGGTTTAGTGTGGTGGTTATATATATGCTTATGATCTGGTCATGATACTACTATATATTAAAATTTGTGCAATTTGACAGCTAGCATACTGGTTATGCTATGACATTCATTGTGCTTTATGCAGATTTTTTTGCCAATCATCATTATTTGCACTTTGACAGTTAGCATACTGGCTACCGTTTTGCCACAGTACTACTCTCTCCGTTTTTTAATATAAGAAGTTTTAGCAAGCTAAAACTTCTTATATTAAAAAACGGAGTGAGTAGAATTTAGTTGCCACAGCAGCTGCTCTTCCTCTCATCATGTTTTAGCGGCACCCCTCGGTGCTTGATAGTACCACGTACGACTTGTGGCCACGTGAAGAACACCCATAGTAAGACGTTGTTATGTTTACGGGTAGACAGTGGTGGCTTATGTACGGATCGCCATAATTGTGCGTTAGCCTCACCCGAATTGGCCATCCATGAAGCAAAGCCAAGTTATCAAGCGTGCTAGGTGGACTACATATCCGTATGGGGCCGCACATGCCGTTGCATGGCTCAAGCATGACAGTGTCTAGCTTATTAAAGGAAACCGTATCATGCATGCATCAGCATCACTAGAGTGAAGACATGAACAACATTAATTTCTACTCTCTTTTTTAGATTAAACATTAGTTTCAACTAAGATTGGACCTTCATTTGCTTTTATTTCCTATAGAAAAGTCTGGCCACTGTAGGCCCAATTTGTTGTCTAGGCCCAGTGGGCTCAATTGCTTGACACGAACCTTGGATATGCAGGCCCAGTTGGTGAAGAGCGACCCGAACTACCTGGGCTGCAAGAATGCGGCGTGCCAAAAGCGCGACAAGTCGGGGGCCTGCAAGGTCCGGACCTGCGGCGCCACGCTCATGTTCCACGTCATCAACTTCCGCACGGACGTGGAGTTCGTCTTCTTCTCCGGCGGGTTCCGGACGCCGTGCGTCCTCAAGCGCTCCGGCGTGCTCCGGTTCGCCAACCCGGCCAAGCCGCTGCACGGTCACCTCTCCAGCACCGACTCCACGGCCACCTCGGTGAGATCAGCACTTCGCCGTGGCTTTCATCTGTAAATTGCAAATTAACGCGATTTGATTGATTTTCCTTGGTAACTGGTGTGTAACTTGAGCGCTTGTGTGTATCGTCAGATGAGGCTTACGTGGGTGAGCGGAGACGGGAGGCCGCAGCAGGTTCAGTATGCAGGAGGCAGCAGGTCTGCCGCTTCCGTGGCTACCACATTCACACAGAAGGACATGTGCAGTGAGTGATCATCTCGAACTGTAATCTGTCGAATGATATATTGCCATGTTTTCAAAGTCTCCTCGAATGAAAAATTTGTGTACATGTATGTACAGGTGTTCCCGTATTGCCGAGCCCCGCCAAGGATTTCGGGTGGCATGACCCCGGCTACATCCATTCCGCCGTCATGACCGGGCTCCAGCCATCTCAGCCCTACGACTACCGTTACGGAAGGTACAGCTCTTAGTGTTACTGTCCGATCGTTGGGTGATCGTGCATAATGCCTGTGGCTTCATGAGTCTATTCATTGGAGTGCAGCGATTCAGTGGGTTGGAGTGAGACGCTCAAGTTCAGAACCCCTCCAGCTGCAGGGTCAGATGAGGTGTCCTTCGTCATCTATGGCGACATGGGGAAGGCTCCACTAGACCCATCAGTGGAACACTACATTCAGGTATAAGAATGTTACTAGGTACAGTAGTACTTTTTCTGCTTTTATAAAGCAATAAGCCGATGTTAATGGCATAATGCTCACGAGTCATGACACGTGTTTGCAGCCTGGATCCATTTCCGTGACCAGAGCAGTGGCCAAAGAGATGCAGACCGGGAATGTCGACTCGATCTTCCACATAGGAGACATCAGCTACGCCACGGGATTCCTGGTCGAGTGGGACTTCTTCCTTCACCTGATCAAGCCGCTCGCTTCTCAGGTCTCCTACATGACCGCCATCGGCAATCACGAGAGGTAATTAGTTTTTGAATAATCCACAACGTTAACCTTGCACGAACCTCGAGCTAGCAATGGCCGGGTACATAACAACGTAAGCGTCGTGACCAATTGACCATCAGTAACCATGAGCGATGTTTCTTCTCCAGGGATTATGCAGGGTCTCACTCTGTGTACGTGACCCCAGATTCGGGCGGAGAGTGCGGCGTCGCCTACGAGTCCTACTTCCCCATGCCTACCGCCGGCAAGGACAAGCCGTGGTACTCCATCGAGCAAGGGAGCGTCCACTTCATCGTGATGTCCACCGAGCATCCGTGGTCGGAGAAGTCAGAGCAAGTATGTAAACCAGAACTTGCCCTGCTCCTGTTTCGGAATTGGCAATTTACGCGGTTTGTTTACATGCTGATGTTTCTCTGCAAACTTGGATGTCTTTCTTGTGGGAATAGTACAACTGGATGGAGAAAGATTTGTCGTCGGTTGATAGATCGAGAACGCCGTGGGTAATCTTCATTGGGTGAGCTGAACACTCTTTTCTCTTCCGAGGATCAAGCCAAGCCAACAGAAAGAAATATTCTCCTTCACGATGAGTAAATGGCACTGGCGGTCACACAACTCGTCCGCTATGTGCACTTAAGTCACACAACTGGAAAACGGGATTTTTTGGTCACACAACTGGACTTTTAGTGCACGCAGGTCACAAACCCCACATGTCAGTCCGTTTTCCGTTGGTAATTTTGCAAAAAAAAACCTGTATTTTTGGACATTTTGCAGAAAACTCCCTGTAATTGGACCAAAATTTGGGTTTTTTGCGAAATATCCCAAAATACAGGGTTTTTTTTGCAAAATTACGTGTCCACGTCAGCACTCCTGCAACGGAAAACGGACTGACATGTGGGGTTTGTGACCTGCGTGCACCAAAAATCCAGTTATGTGACCAAAAAATCCCGTTTTCCAGTTGTGTGACTTAAGTGCACATAGCGGACGAGTTGTGTGACCGCCAGTGCCATTTACTCCTTCACGATACCTGAGACTGAACCTGGATCTTGCCTTGTTGATGTGGCTCCCATTTCAATGACCATTGCAGGCATCGACCAATGTATTCATCGAATCTAGGTATACCGACCAGCGTAGACCCGAAGTTCGTGGACTCTGTTGAGCCACTTTTGCTCAAGAACAAGGTAATAAATCACACTGCAAATCATACTCTGCAGAAAAAAATGGCCATATGACCACAGGTTCACAGTACACGACCTGTTTGTTTGACATGTATTTTGATATGTGGGAATAGGTGGATTTGGTTTTCTTCGGCCATGTGCATAACTACGAGAGAACCTGCGCAGTCTACCAGGGCAAGTGCAGAGGCATGCCAAAGAAAGAAGTAAATGGAATCGACGCCTACGACAACAGCAACTACACCGCGCCGGTCCATGTCATTGTGGGAGCAGGGGGCTTCAGCTTGGACGGCTTCTCTATCATTGTAAGAACCATAGGACTTCAGAGATAACTGAAACTGTAATCCTGCTCCTGCATTAGTGCCTGTTCAGTACTGTTCATTGACAACCCTGTGTTCCTGTCCAAATATTCAGCGCCAGAGCTGGAGCATATCAAGGATTTCCGAGTTCGGCTATGCCAGGGTGAACGCCACAAAGACCGACGTGTTAGTTCAGGTCAGTATCATCTTTCAGTTTTTGGATTGGGTAGTTTTTTTAAAAATGACCCATATCTGTGTTTATAAAAATGGTTTAGTGTTTGCATAGGAAGTATGAACAGTACTGATGCTGTGTTTTCTTCAGTTTGTAAGCTCGGGCACGATGGAGATCCGGGACCAGTTTAGAATTGTGAAAGGAGGCAGATGATCCGACGGTTGTTAAGTACAACTCCAAGCAAATAACGCGAAATTAGAACTAGTTTTCTTTTGTCTGTCATGCATTGTAAACACTAAATAGACGCATACAGTTTACACATCAATGCATAGCATTTTATAACTGTGTACACGGATACTATAGTATTTGTATGAAAATTTTCCTTATGCACAAAGTTTATTCCTTGCGGTGTGTTGTCAGAAACAGGAATTCCTGCGTTTCACAAATTATGTCCAGGGCCCTTGCTGCAATTTGCAAGGACATGATTGTAATTATTCTCTTTATTTGGGTCCTTGTGTAATTGTTGTGGCCACCTCCCTAAATGACTGCTGCCTCGGGGCGGACGCTAAGAAGGAAAAAAGGGCGACCTCCCAGCGCCTCGAGAAGGAGGACTCAAAATGGTGGAGTCTATAGAGAAATCGCTATGCATTATCTTGACCATGATGTTCACAACCTTTTTTGATTACAACGCACAATTTTGACCATGATGTTCGCATATAGTATGCTTAAAAATAGTATAAATACATGTGAAAGAAAAGTATTCCCAAGACTAAATGCACTAGTGTCATTTACACGAGCTCAATCTATACATTTTGGTATTATTAGTGGTCAAAGACGTGGATTAAACATGGCGAGAAATCATGTGCGCCTTATATTTTGATAAGGATGGAATATTTCAACATAATAAACTGGTTAATTTGCGTAATAAAATACACACATGGGCCTCTTGGGAAGTAAGAACAAATCTAATGTGACCGACGACTACATGTTTAGTTATCATGCTATTTTCTTTCCAGGAGTCGTTCATGTTTTTACATTAATGACTAGTTCGAAGACCGGGAGCAGGGGCACGTGCCAAGAAAGATTTGTTGGGGAAATTTATGTAACTAGATTTTCATGCTTAATTCCATGCAACAAATTTTATTTTGTAAACCGGTGCGGATTTGTGTATACCAGATGACAACAAGCACATTGCGCAAAAGCATTCAAATAATAAAATTTACGTGTGCAAACATATTAGATTACACACTATTTGTTTCATTAGTGATCTTTCTAGGCAATGTTGTTTCAATACAAAGTATAAAACATCCACACTTGTGAAAGTTTGACTTGGTAGACAAATTTGACCATGAAAAAGCAGTATATTTGGGCCAGTTTATACTCCACAAGTTTGTATAAAGATACTTGTTGGATCATACACTAGAAACTACTATTAAGACATTTGTTATATCGTACTCCCTCTGTCCCACAATATAAACGTTTTGGCAAGCTAAAATATTTTTCCAAAACGTTTATAATGTGGGATAGGATAACTACTCTTTACGTATCTTGATCATAAATATCTATAAATTATATAGATTATGCATTATAGAAAACATAGTTGTACAACAAACTAGCAAATGCTTTTTTGCATCTTTCACAGAATTTGCTACAAACAAAAATACACAAACTAATATTAGTAATATTTCCAATTATGTGGTTAAACTATGTGAACAAACATAAATTATACTTTTAATAACATGCTTGCATTAAGACCTAGAGAAGTATAAACTTTCAGTACAAATTATATTCATTTCTATTCGTGTTGGGCTCAAATCACTATAAATTGTATTCATTTTGATTCATGTCGGGACAAAAAAGATGGACCGACCCTGCCTTCTGGTCCAGTATAGAACTGATAAGTCGGGCGCAGACAACACAACTGATAATTAGGGCCCATCTGATTAGTGGAACCTACATTAAACTGGAAAATAATTAAAAAGAAACTGACAAGTTGGGATCTAACTGAATCACCTCACATGTGGAACCCATCTAAGTAGTGGGACCAGATCCAAATAGACTCATAAAAAGGCCAAGGCCCAAAAATAGGAAATGGATCGTAAAAGGCTAAGACCTAGAAAAGAAAAATGTCAAAATTATTGGGGTCAAAACCATGCAGACCACCGAAATAGACCGGCTGATTTTGATCTACGACAATTTGATTTCATCATAATTTTGCCACGTAGGATGTGATGTGGCCTGACTGGAATGCTAATGGCAATATTGGTTCATGATAATGTTATGACTATCCAATATCGCCCTAGACGGTTATGACGATTTCAAAAAAAATCGTTATTTATCATTTGTTGCGCTCGGTTCATGATCATTTATTTTGGTCATAGAATCATCACGGATGGAATATAGCGAAGATTTAGTAACGAGAATAGGGGTTCACGTATCAACATATTGCTTGTAGTGAAACCCGCTCATCCATTAGTTAGTATGTTAGATCTCTAATACCAATTCTTAGACGTGGGGGGGGGGGGGGGGGGGGGAATCACGGGTTCAACACTTTGCTAGAGATTCAGAGGGCTATCACCTTCTCTTATGCTTTGAAAACATGGTTGTGCAATGAGTAGTCATCTGCTAAGCTGATGAACCGCTGACTTCCATTTGGCCCGCTGAAATTCCTCTTCCGTACCGAGGGTTCATGGTTGATAGCTACTTTTATTTGCAAAGGAACTCCACGGAATGGTCGCACTGTTATATTTGTTTTTTTTTTTACGGAAGGCAGCGAGCGCTGCATTCATTTGATATAGAGGGACCGGAACAAATGCCGGGAAGTTCGGTGTTACAAAAATTACTTTACAGAGCTGTTTGAAGGTAAGCTATCTATAAGTAACTAAGCTAAAAAGTGGGAAAAGATCTCAAGCTCCTGCTGGCCACATCGTAATCATTAGCCCAGCGCAGCTCGCCATTGTGCTAGGTCTTGCATGGTTGTATCAGCGAGGTCAGCACTTGAAACCGCCTTGTTGTTAAAAATCATGTCGTTTCGTGCTTTCCAGAGATTCCACCAAGTGAGCAGTGCCACCGATCGCCATCTTCTAATGATATGAGCAGGTGCCAGGCTAGAAACCGAGGCCCAACAGGAAGATAAACTGACCGAAGTTGGAGGTGGAATTAAAATTGCCGGCAAATTAGCTTTGGCAAGCACTTCCGTTCAGCAGTCTTGAGCATACCTGCATGTGATGTGAAGATGCACAGCAGTCTCGGGGTCGATGTTGCAGAAGGGACAGGTGGTGTTGTGAGGCCATCCACGCTTAGCTAAATTATCGGTCGTCAGACATTTGTTATGGAATAGAAGCCAGGCGTGGACCTTGCATTTGGGAATTGCTTTAGCCTCCCAAATCTCGGCGAAAACTGGGGCTTCGATTCGGCCAAGCATGAGAGCAGAGTAGACAGACTTGGCAGTGTAGATTCCCTCTGCAGTCAGATCCCAAGTGATTGTGTCCTGTTCCTCATCGAAGATAGTCAGGGGTTCATTATTTAGCAGGGCCCAGAGAAGAGATATTCAGTGAGAACCGTCAATGAAGGGTTTGGCTTTATCAATGTTATCCAACATTTGTTGTTTAGCGCCTCGCGCACACATATGTTTCTTCTTCTTGAGTGCTTGTAGACAGCCGGAAAACGCTGCTTTAATGGCCATCTGTGAAGCCAATGACTATGCCAGAATTGAGTTGATCGCCCATCGTGTAAGTGGATAGTGGTGGAAGCTCTTAACAGATTTTGCACTGTTGTGTCGATGGGTATTGGGAGACCCCACCAAGGTTTTGAGGAGCTTGTTTCTTGCTGCCATAGCCATCTAGTCCGAAGAGCAATATTTTGTAAGTGTAAGTCAGGGATTCCCATGCCACCTAATTGTTTCGGTAAGCAGCAGACCTTCCAATTAACTAAGCACTTACCCCCTGCCACCTTTGAGTCTGTGGCCCAGAGAAATGCCCTCCTTAGCTTGTCAATCTGTTTGATAAGCCACTTGGGGTGTATGAGAGCAATCAGTTGATAGGCAGGTAGTGCAGAGAGCACAGCATTGACCAGAGTTAGACGACCAGCCAGGGAGATCCACTTTGCTTTCCAACAAGCAAGCTTCTTCATGACCATAAACAAGAATATATCGGAATACTACACTAATACACTTTTCCTTAACACTACAACACTAGTCTTCTATAAGAGGTTTGAAGTCAAAGGCAATTTCCGTTGTCGCATGCGGACCACACTTCCGATAACTTTGAAGATGTTACCCATATCTCAACATATCCCAATCCATATTGTTGCCTTTCCCTTAGTTTGGCGACAGGGGGAGTAACTAAAACTAGTAACATGTATATCTACTAGTGTATGTTACTACCCTCATAGTACAAAATAACATTAAAAAGTAACATAGATGGTGCCATTTATTAACTTGTAGACTCCTATGCGATGGTAACCAAATAACATAAAGGGAGTACCTATGTTACTCTATTCGCTTCTCTCCCCATTAATTACATGTCATGTCAGATTTTTACTTATGTGTCATCTATGTTACTAGGTAAGTTAGACTACCCATTGTGGACATGACCCATTGTGCCAGACACGTGTGTGACACTCCCCAAATGGACATATTTTTGTGGTGCCGGTGGAGATGCTCTAAAAATCTACTATCTGGAACCATGGCACCAATCTGCCTTTTAAATTTTGAATCATGATCAGTCATTTGGTGTAAAACTTTTGGCTGATTGAAAATATTTCATTGGAGTTTGGATACCAGCTTTGGATATTAAAGTGACGTAGGTTATTGGTGGCTTGCTGCATCGGTCAAATGTGCGGGCCACAGACTCACAAATCATCAGATCATGAATCGCCGTCAAGATTTTCATTGAGAGTGGTGCTGCGAGTTTTCCACTTTGTCTTGATATCGAGTGTGCTAAACCAGTACTGCGATATCTAAGCACTGCATAATACTAAGGTAATGCATGTGCAGCTAAATGTACTGTATTAGTAAGCAATTGAAAGGAAAGGTACCTGAAAGTGAAAACTTTAGTGAAGGTGTGGACTAGATGCCGTGTAAATGTACTGGATTCTGACTCTGGGGATGACGTTTTTGGCTTTAGTTATTAATCATGTACGGACATTGCAATAGCAATTTAGTGCCAACAATTCAGAAGATTAGTATAAATTTTGGTCGAAGGTGCTTTACTTCCACATGTGTGCTTCATTTCCTATGAAACAGAATGTTTAGTTTTGTCAAGACTCATAACTGGACGGCCGAGCTTGGTAGAAACAAGGCGCATACATACACATTTCGGTCGAACCATAAAAAAACCATTAAACCGTCTGCACATCCGAAGTTCTTGTCCTTCTCCGAACCATGACCCTACGTATATAAACCCAGGCATCCCATGCCAAACCCACACATGAATCTGTAATAGTTAGCCACTCCACTCTTGCAGAGAAGCAGGCCAGCAGATATATAGACCACGCAGCAACTAAAATTTCCTACCATGGCAAGGCTGTTATTTGTGTGCTTGGTTCTGCTTGCCTTTGCCATGGCCGTTGCAGCAGCGAGGCCCCGCACAATGGCGGCGGCGGCGGGCAAGGCAGACGACTGCGACAGCGACGTGCAGGCCCTGATTGCCAACTGCGAGGGCTACGTCAAGTTCCCGGCGGATCCGAAGATCACGCCGTCGGCGGCCTGCTGCGGCGTGATCCAGAAGGCGGACATACCGTGCTTGTGCGCCAAGGTCACCCCGCAGGTGGAGGAGTTCATCTGCATGGACAAGGTCGTGTTCGTCGCCGCCTACTGCAAGAGGCCCTTTAAGGCTGGCTCCAACTGTGGAAGTAAGTACAGATGAAACCATCTGCAAGTCTGTCTCTGACCCGATTGTGGGCACATATGATTTTTTTTGAACTGGGCACATATGATTCGTGCATGCATTTTATGGTTACTTTGACTGTTGTTTTGCAGGCTATCACGTTCCTGGTCCGCTCGCATAGTGCAGCATATCTTCTGATTGGATGATCATGACGGCTGCAGATGCTATTTCCAGCCTTCACTTTTGTACTAGTGCTGGAGATTTGCATATTTGCTGAGAGATTTTTCTGGATTATTATCCCTGGATATATCCATCTACTTTATGTATGATAATAAGTAAATAAACTCAACAAGAGATGTATTATCGCCCGTTATAAAAATCGGTTGACCACACAATTGCTTGCTTTTGTTAAGGACAATTGATTTGTGGATGATCTATCGGCTTCTTTAAACCAGGCGTGGGCCGCATTTTGTATTGTTAGATAAATCTGAGAAAAATAATTTTACAACAAATATAAATACAATGAACCAATAAAACTCCAAAAAACATTGCATTTAAATTTGTTTTGAACTAATTTTGTATCAGGAATGTACAAAAAGAGTCGGCAATGTTTTAGTAACTAGTTGATTATGTTGTACTAGGACCATAAGAATTTGCATTGCATCATCATCCAATACTCAAACGTCTGAATATGATGAATGAAAATAAATAAATAAATAAATAAACACCCTATGTCAACTCCTTCCCCATACCATGTCGTGGGAAATTTGCTAGAGTAGCTTTCGTTACAGAAACAAGAATATGTTGTTTCCTGAAAACACGATAAAATATGGAACTGTTGGATGTTCTAAATGTTTTAATTGATTTTGAAGGATCAAGGTAAGTTAACTCTGTTGCGAGGTTTACGTGGCTACAAAAGTGCCATTGTGTTATCACTTATTTACACCGAGCTTCACTGCCCTATTTAACTTTTTCTTAACAAAATATAGTCGCATTTTATTTTGTAAAATGCATGCACTATACATACTCATTTCATTTGTGATGGAGTACGATAATTTATGTCGATGTTGGTTTTTTTAGAACATAATGTCCATATGGTTTCGTTTACACTTGGGATACTACCTTGCAATCTTTCTCCAAATATGAGACGTGACGCATAAACAATGACACGTCGGAGAAGGAAAGGTGTGGACGAGAGAAGAAAATGACGATGATAGGACTTTATAGAGATAATAAAAGCATATAAAAATAGGATGTGGAGCCGAAGTGGGATACAATAAAATATTTAGCTAATTAGAAAACATTGATAAGCTAAAAAATACGAAAGAAACTCCAAAATTTTAGTAAAACAAGGGAATCAAAATTAAATTTGGCCAACTTTATGTTACTAGATTAAATTATTTGATTTAGGTAAAATTAACTAAATTATAATGAAGACAAATATTCCTAAAGCTAATTGACTCTCTCAAGTATTAGTTAACTGCTTGCAGAATTGTGTATTTCATATTTATGTGATTGTTGGATCGTTAATGTGAAATAGATATATGGTTTCTAATTTCATGCAATTATGTATTTTACATGTATTTATATGTTTGATATTGCTGATGTTAATTACGTTATGTATATTTGGCATTGTCTTTTCTTTAGAGAACATTATAGCTTGACGAACGATGTCTATCTGTTCTTACTTGAATTGCACATGCTTACATATTAGACTCATTATACATGTTCCATATCAAATAGATATGCTTTAATTGTAGATACGAATATTTTTTCTTGAAAACCGGAGATATTAGATATGCACTCAATCACAATCAAATTAAAAATCTAAATGTTGATAATACAATTCGAAATAGTTGGTGTAGTGTATTTGTGTTTCACTGCATATCCTAATTAATGTACTAATCAAATATATACTCTCGATGTCTTAATAGTATAATGTAATATATTGGTAAAATATATGCTCAAAATATCCCAATCTTTTTTAATAAATGTGCACTAATTGACACTTGCATCCAGCCTGGACGTGTGTGGATAATTAAGATGTCCTTAATAAATATGTATATTTTAAAACATATGCAATACTCCCTCCGTCCTAGTTTGTAGGGCATAATTTGCAAATCTCTTTCACCTAGGTGATAGCTAATTGGGGCTAAAAGCTTGCATGCATTGGTGGGAGAGGTAACTAGCCAATTATTGTGAGGAAATTAAATGCAATTGTGCCTTAGGAGGTGGGGAGTTTTGGGACAAATTGTTTTTTGAGATTATGCCCTACAAACTAGGATGGAGGGAGTACAACAAACAGAACGGTAGGCACATTTCTATGCAACAACCAAGTTTGGCCACTTATCAGTACATCAATCACATATTTGACCTCATTTTCTGTACAAGACAAACACAATAGATGCTTGGAAATATATCCAATAAAGAGCTAGATATGAAATATATATATATATATGCATTTACAACCACCAAACATAATGTATCGATAAAAAATTGAAACTTAAACCTATCAGTACACCCACATCTTAATTGAAGCAATTGATTTTGCATAGGGTGGAGAATATGAGCAGAATATTTGTAAAACAATTGCAAGTAAATACAAAATTATTATCACTAACATTCCTATATAAACCCATGCATCCCATTCAGAACACCCACACAAAAAACACACAACTTGATTTAAACATCTAAGGGTGAGAAAGCCAGTAGTTGTTGTTATGGCAAAACTCCTCGTTTGTTGTTGGTCTTCACTTTTGTTCTCGCTGCAACGGCTGAAGATTGTAACCTCGACCTACCTGGGCTAATCCAAGAGTGCAAACAATATGTGATGTTTCCCGCAAATCCAAAGATACCTCCTTCAGATTCATGTTGTGGTGTGATCCAGCAGGTCAACGTGCCGTGCTTATGCTCCAAGCTCAACAAGAATATCGAGAAGTTGGTGTGCATGGAGAAGGTCGTGTATGTCGTTGATTACTGCAAGAATCCACTCAAGCCCAGATCGGTTTGCGGCAGTAAGTATTTATATATTCAACATATATTATGTGCTAGTAATATATGTTATGACCTACGCATGACATGATTTTCTTACCATTTTTTACAGGTTACCATGTCCCTCCTCCAGGCAAATAGATGGATGTTTCCTCAGCTGATCACTGGAGAAATGTTAGGTTTAGTTGCTATAGGTCTTTCACTTGATTTTCTTCTGCCTTTGCGATGTGTGTAACCGGGGATGTTTTGTTAAATATGTTTATGTTGAGTCATTTGTAATGGATTTAGATGGTTGAGTAATAAACATTTCTCCTTAAATTGCATGCATGCTCTATGTTTTGTGTGAGCATTCAATTTTTATTTTAGTCATCTGAATGTGGGAGGATAAATAAACATGAAGGTTGTTTTCCCCTTCAATTAAGATTTTTTTCCTGTTTTGAAACATAGTGATCAACTCTTTTATTTTTTATGGGGATCATATGCTTTTAGTTGTACAGTTTGGCGGCGGAACTTGAACATCTCACAAATGATTAAGTAAGAGAATTTTTTTGGTTGAACATTGCTAAAAGGTAAGATGTCTGTAAAATGGTGTAAGTCGGGCTAAGTAAACTACTTAGAACATGGATTAGATCAAGTCGTGTTCAAGTAGCTAGATAAATTATACTTAGTATTGATATAGAATAGCATGACTTCCCTTGCAAATAAAACAAAGAGAAGAAAATGTGGATCGACATTTAGGTTTATAAACGTTGCACCTATGCACACACAGAAAAACAGCCGCGTACCCGTGAGGGAATGTGTTTGGTATTCATGTCAACCATCTGGATGGGAAACTTCAACTAAATCATATTAATCGACTGCATTCAACAAAAAATTGCTCTAACAACATGGAAAAGTAGTCCCCACCTCCCTTAACAATTGTGGGATTTTCATTTGTCTGCCCATCATCACCGACTTGACACGAATAGATGACACTTATAGCAGGGTTTGACTATCTCTGAAAATTTCCTAGCTTGTTATGTGCTAATATATTTTAATTTAATTCGTGGTGAACCCAATTTGGTAAGCCTTGGCTGCACTTTAGATCGAAACAATAGGTTTGCACTCCCTTTATGAGTATGCTCACCGGTAATCATTTTGACCAATGCTACGGAATTTGTGAAACACCAGTGACATATAGTTTTCAGGAACAAAAGTGTAGCCATATGTAGTTCTCAAACATTATGTCGATGAGTTACTTATATGGTCCAACTGTTGCTCAAATGGATCCGTGAAAATCCTTGATGATCGACAAGGTGGGATTCTCGCACTTCGCTTCGTCGCTCAAGTCCCCCTCTCTAATCCTCGTGACATAGAGACTCGTAAAAACAAGGGGCAGAGGCAACTCTATGTTCCACTTGAGATAGTCCTGAGAAGATTCACTCTTTTTTATTCCACTTGAGATTAGAACCTCTGTGTTCCAGAGGCAACTCTATGGGTTGTACATGCGTAGTGAGGTTGCACGAGAAGCCATAGACACTTGCTCCCACATTGGTAATTAAACCGGATTATCAAGCTCAACACCATTATAGTCTTACGTCAAGGCAATGGGCACTAGTTTACTCATGAGGTTTTGTTCAACACATGGTTTTGTATCTAGGAGTTCATAGACATGTTGATACACATTCGATAGCATCGCCAAGGATGAAAGTTCACTTAAGATACATAAATGTAGGTTGAGTAGGTTGAATACTGAACATATGTAGTGTATTTTTTATATCAAATAATAGATTGTTATGTGCATAGATTTTTTTACCTGGTAGTCGATCGCAGGCAGCGGCTTAGGCGTGTATCAAACAGTTGGGAGTATAAGTGTAGAGTGTTGAATCAAGCGGTTTTGTTCGTCAAAAGGATGACTTGGTAGTTTTTATCAAACTCAATAATGTTATGTGTGCCTTCTACTCTGTCAAGTAACATGTCATAGCTCTGATGATTGCCTTGTCATCCCCAACTCCACTAAAGTAGGTGTCAAGTACAATGATAGCGTAATAAAGTGATTAGATTATTGAGAAAATATGAAAAAATATGTTTGTATTCTCTAATTAATTAAGCGCGGATTTTCGGACAGCAGAAAACCTTATGCTAATGCTTTTCTTATATGAAAAAGTTAGAATGGTGTTCATGGATTCACTTAATCACACCCTGAAGAACATGGTGGCACATTAAACATATATATAACATGAGAAATACAAGATGCAAGGTCTATATTTGTCTAGTCATTTGTAGCATTCATATGTGCATCACGTCCTAATATCGAGATGATGTTGTATTCTCTCCTCAGCCTAGTAATGATCCCAAAGCGAGTGAGTTATTCACACATTTAGTGTTAAGTACAAGATAGAGTATGCATTAAATTTAATGACATGATGTTGTCAGATCAACTGCTTAAATAGGTCTGCTCTTACTATCAGAATTGCAACACGTGCATTCTCATTATCCTTAGTGAGGTATCACAATAAAGACACAATAGCAATCTAATCCTTACTGTCACCGGGCTAAAACATACTAAAAGTTCCACAACATCTAATGCACACGTTTTCCCCACACTAAACATACTAGATTGATCATGTCTAGCATAAAAGAACGAGGTGATAATATGCATCTACAAATACATCAGCAACTGACATGAAAAAAATTGAACTGAATAAATCATGTCATAAGATAAAGATTCAACATCGAAGGTACATAATAATGACCATAATTATGTAGGGAAGCTCACATGGTTCTAAAACAATGATAACACATAGAGTTTATATCAAGCTACTAGAACAAACACTCATAGGATGGGGTGGGACTACCGGAGACAACATAAATAGTTGAGGAGAGGTTGGAGATGTGACTGGGACAGGCTCTGATAGCAATTCATGTCCAGTCCTTGCTCCAGCGATGGGCTTTCATTTCTCTGTTTTGTATTCTGTCTCATATGTACCTCTCTCTGAAATCCCAAGGGGGTATATATAGATGGTTTAGATCAAATCGAAGGATATGGCAAAATAATCAATGCAATCTGACGCTCGACGGGCTAAGGAAGGTCCAACACGCGTTAGGAGGAGGGGGGTAGCCGTGTCGATGGGCCCTAAGGTCCACCATATCGTCTCCTCAGGACAATCTTTTCATGCTACTATATTTCTTAAAAATTGGAACGTCGATTGTTTCCACAATTTAATTTTTCTTGAGAAGGCTATGTGTGCCGAGAAGGTTCCTAAAACATAAAAACACGAAAACAAAGATTTTCCGCCTTCTAGAATTAAATACCAAAAAGGGGTTTCATGAAAAATCTCACAAATCAATAAAATATTAAAGAAAACATAATAATCATGACAATTAAATAGGGAGTTAATATAATAAACATAAAAGTTTGTAGATATGTTTTAATGGTATCAGTAGTTTGCAAAAGTAATGTTCGAATTAAGTAAACACAAACCATATATATATAATAATTTTGTATAAACACAAGAAACATGGTACATGGGAGATATGGTCCTCCTCTCCCACCCCCACCGCCCTCCCCGATGGTATATCGCTCCTAGGTCCAACTCTAGCTCGGTTGGATGAATTAAAATTTGATGCCACAAAAACCACAAATTAAGAAGGTGTTTTTTTTGTTTTTAAAGAGTCAAAATACCCCTGACATTTTGGGATGGAGGGAGTATTGAAACATGATGACCAACTTATTGTAAATGGATAATTTGCTCCAAGAGGGGTTTTAGGTTCTCTGATTTTGAATGCTCAGAACTGCCTATTAGTATCCTTATTCACTTCACTTCAGATAATATAACATTTTAATAAAAGAAAATCTTAGGAAATGTGTATCTCTTAAAATATTTATAATAAATGAACATTCTTAATTTATTTATATATTAGATGTATCAAAATTTCTTGGTAAATATAAAATTAATGTCCATGAATGTACAATACTTATTATTGTATTCATATATTTGTCTATTTTGGCGGGGGTAGAAATCCACAATAAATGACCAAATCTAATATGATATGAGATATCTCAATCTTTATTACTCCAACAAGTCTATATATAAACCCAACCAATGCAGCAGACTCTCCGCACCAAAATCACAAAACTAGTCTATTACCATAATTTACATTGGTAACAACCATGGCAAAATTCTCAGGTTTCTTCATCCTCCTCACTTTCGCAATGGCCGTAGTAGCCAATGCGTCTTCCACAACCATAGGCACAAAGGGTGAATGTATCGGTGACATATTCAGCCTTATACCGAAGTGCATACTATACGTGGTCCTCCCCCTACCAGGCGAACACATGAAGCCATCACAAGCGTGTTGTGACACATGGCTGAAGGTGGATATACCATGTTTGTGCTCCAAAGTCAACAGTGATGTCGAGGCGGTTATGGACATGGAGCAAGTTGTGTACATCGCTGACTACTGCAAGCGCCCACTCACGCCTGGCTCCAAGTGTGGAAGTAAGTACTCGTAGATGTTGCTTGCCTCACACACATGGTTCTTGCTACTTTGTTCTTATGGTTGGCTAATAATGTTCTCGTGTTTGTTGTTGGTTAATCTTTTTGCAGCTTACCCCGTTCCCCTGCTGGCCGATAAATCAACTGAGAAATACATGTGACCTCTTTGTTGTATAAGGTCTCTACTCTCTTCCCTACCTTCGAAATTCATCCGTGGAGCTGCGTTGAGAACATTTTGTTGCAAGCTAGTAATTCTGTAAGGTGCATGTCATACAGCAATGCACGAGTGGACAATAAAGACATGATCTGCTGAATTTTACAAAATTAATGATATCAACTTCTATATTTTTTCTTATAAACGACTTTGTAAAATCTAAGTCGACTGATTTTTCCTATAAATCTGCCGCTCAATGTCTCTGCGGTATTAAGCCGTCGAGAACAAAACATACGTAGAAATCTTAGAAACCGACGGAGGAGTTTATAAAATAAACTTGATTTGGATTTAACTAAATCTTAGTCAGTTGTACATAATTGAATTTTATGTGCAATTCTCAATCCAACACGAATCACGCAACATAAATTAAACGGCTAAGGAGATGAGTAACGATTAACTAATTCTCAGTCAGTTGCATATAGTTGCAAATCATGTGCAACTCTCAGACTAACACAAATCACTACGCAAAATCCAACAACTAAGCAGTTCACTCATATTTACATGCACATTTTCCTTAGTTGCACATTGTTACAACTCGTACAACTCTCATCTCAGTAAGAATCACGACCCAACATTCAATAGTTAAGTACATTTAGCTGGCGACTTAGAGAATTTGCAAAACCGATAAAATAACCTGAGTTGATCTATGACGTAGATTGATAAAACGTTAAGTTCGAAGAGCATAATCCAAGGTCCCGATCGTCGAATGAGTCGGGAAGTAGACGTACGCGAGTCAGTATACCGCCACGTGTCTGGTGGCTTCATGCTCTCATGTGCTAATTCTACGGGAGACACGCGTGGTCTCGTTTTCGCTGCAGCGTAGGCACGTGACCACCTGTGTCCTTCTCGGCACGCTCTCTGTCCGAGGGCAGCGCCTGGCGCGGCGCGGCGCGCGCAAGTCGCGGCACGCTCTGCCGCCCGCCGGCCACGCGCCGCGCTGAAGCAACGCCACAGCGCTTCGCCGGCACCACGTGTGCTCCGCTCGCACGGTCGCACCCACACTGCCACACACAGCTCAGCGTCTCCTCCAATGGGAACAAACTCTTCTCTACGAAGGCCGCCGCTCGATATAAAGGCGCGCGCGACGGTCGTGCACGGACCGATCTCCCACCGAGAACTCGACGAAGATAGCCACAGCAGCGAACACATGCGCGAGACGAAGACGACAATGCCGGCAAGGGCACCGCCGTCGCAGGCGCCTCCGTGGGAGGCGCTCTCCCTCGTGGGCAGTGGCGGCGCCGGGAAATGGCGCCTGGGTATTCCACCCAATTTTTTTTTTCTCTAAATGTAGTACTCCGTATGTGAATCAAACATCACAATACTATCAATTTTTTTTTGCTCTAAATGTAATATATGAATCAAACATCACAATACTTGCATCTAGGAAGCTAGTACGAGCAAGAGCAAGCAAGCAATAAAACAAGGAACGAAATTGGGGGCGAGCTGGGCGGCCGTACCTTATGTGCTGCAGCTGCAGTGCTTGGGGACGATGGGGCGGGGCGGGGCGGACGGGAGGAGGGGCGCGGCCCGCACAGGTCGGCGGGGGGCGGGACGCCGCGGGCGCGGAGCCGTCGCCTGCTCCGGGCTGCATCGGCCGACGGCGGTCATCGCTAGACGCTAGGTCGAGCCGTCGAGGGATGCGCGAAAGGGGAAAGGGCAGAGGGTCTCTGCGTCCGTGCGCGTAAGCGCGTTGCGAAGCAACTAGCGAGCGAGAGAGGCAGAGGTGGGCTGGTTTTGCGTTTCTGCTTCTTAGTGGGCTGGGCCAAATATGTAGTTTTTTTTTTGGCGTCGGAATTCTTGGGTATTCCACGGCAGACAGGGGAATACACCCAGCGCCGCCCCTGCTCGTGGGCAGCTTCCTCGACGCCGCGTCCCTCGCCTCGGTGTCCTGCGTCTCCACCTCCTGGCACGCCGCCGACCACCTCTGGGCGCGCCTCTGCCGCTTCCACTACCCGTCCGCCATCGGCCTCTTGCCCCCGCGAGCGGACAGCGACGACAATGCCGGCGACCGACGCTCCTGCCCGCACCGCGGCCTCTTCGCGCTGTTCCACGCCGCCGCATCCTCCCGCAGCCGCTCGCTCCCGGCGCCTCGCCTCGCGCTCGCGGACGTCGCCTTCGCCATCGACCTCTTCTCGGCGAGCGGGGCGACCACGCTCTCCTTCGCCGTCGCCGCGTCCGACGCCGGCGTCAGGAAGGCCCCCGGCGGCGTGTTCCAGTTCGGGGTGGACGTGAGCGGCCGGAACGCGGTGACCGGGCCGGGCGCGCACTGGAGCGTGCGGTGGACGGCCGTGCGGACGGGGCTCGGGGTCGCGCCTGCGGCGGCGGTCGTGATGATGAACGCCAAGGTGCCGGCATCGAGGGCGGGAGCACTCGGGAGCGGCGAGAGGGGGGATGCATGGGCCACGGAGAGGATGCCGGCACCGGGATGTGGCGGCGGGAGGCTGGAGGCAGAGGTCGTGGTCGAGGTGAGCGGGGAGGAGAAGCTGGTGGAGAAGGTCAGACTCGGTGTGCTGCTGGACTGCCGGTACGTGAGCTTCGACGAGGGGCTCAGATACTTGCAGCATTTCCTCTCGTGATGATGAATTCGTGTACATGTACTTGGAGCGAGCGAGTACATTTCTTCAGTTGTGCCATGATCAGTGTGGTGATCAGCACTCAGCAGGGGCAATGCTGTACGTGCATGGTTTCGGCAGCATCACCTGCTCCTGGTGTAACCTGTAAATCGTTCCAATTAAGGAAATCCAAATCCTCACGCGCAATCCCCTCGATACTCCGTACAAAGTGCGAGTTGAGTGACCACTGAATCAGGATGAAAACGGAGACACTGGATGGAACTAAGTGGTGCTGCCACATTTGTTAGCGAAAACGAATGCAATTCAGAATAAAATATTGAAACAAACGTTGTCGGAAATAGATACATACGTACGGACATAGAACAGAAAACAAACCCCTTAAATAATACGGTTTTGCTAATTCTGAAAATTAGTTTAGTTCTCATTCGCATGACATCATCAATTGCAAGTTCACTTGCAACCGCCGAATCAGTTGCAAGGGATTTGATGCCGTCATGCGAATGAGAATTAAGTTAATTCTCATTCGACAGAGTTGCAATGGATTTGATGCCGTCATGCGAGTTAATTCTCATTCGACTAAGTTGCAGATGGACTTGCAACTGCTCTGGACCATTTGATTTGCTTCATGATTCATGCTAATCATGAGTTGCAACTTGACTTGCAACTAGGATTGATGACATCATGTGAATGAGAATTAAGCTAATTCTCATTCGACTGAGCGCTAGAGAGAACCTGAATAATAATGCAGGAATCTCAATCAAATCAAAAATAAAATATAAGATGTCAGATAAAACCGTTTTGACTCCCGAGCTGATAATGTGCTTACGAATTCAAAAAAATGAGAACAATTAAAAAAACTGAAAATAATAGGCAACAACATATGCAGGTGTTCTAAGTAGGTGCGAAATTTGATGATGAATGGCATTTGTGAAACTTTTATCTGTAACTTTTCACGTTATATTAAAGTTTTGCTACATGTATTTTCAATGTTTAATTTTATGCTTAACTTTTTAGAAAATATCTCTGGCCTGATGTTTTAATAATTTAAAAAATATTTATGAGTTTAAAAAATTGAAGAAAATCACTGATGTAGTTAATGATGTATTCCACAAATGTTAGAAAGTAAACTTCAAACACTTTGTATTATACGCTACACAAAAAAGATAAAATCTCTTTTTGGAAATTTAAAATATGCGTATTTAGATCCACACTTGTTTGTCATTTTTGTTTAGCCTAAATATAATATAGAGTATTTGAAATTATATTTTACACGTTTGTGGACCATTATTTTCTGAAACTCATAAATTTTATTTTTGATTTTTTAAACCAGCAGGATCACTGATACTTGGGAGCTCAAAATCTCCTCTCGTGACTTTTTATGGAGAAACTAGCAGAAGCATATGTATACACGAGAACGTATCCTATGCACCCAGGGAATTCGTGCACCCAGTGCATCCAACTTTGGTTGAGCATCTAAAAAGTTTTCAAAAATTCTGAAAAAAAGTTTGGTCATAAATAATACTCATATCTAATCACGTAATTTCAAATCGAAATTCATAACACAGATCAAGATAAATAATAGACAAATCTGACATGAATAGTGTCAAAATATAAGTTGGGATTTGAATTTGGCACATTATCATTATTGATAACAAATTTGTCATTTTCTCTATCAACGTTGTGTGTCAAATTTAGACCTGAAGTTTTGTGACGATGTGTATTTATGTTGTGTCAATGTCCTAACTTATTTTCGGATTTTTGAAAACTTTTTAGGTTCTCAACCAGAATTGGTTGCACCGGGTGCACCAATTCACTAGGTGCATAGGATACGTTCTCCATGTTATACATAGGAGCATTGCAGTGATGACATATAACAATTGAATTTTGTGTGAAAAGTAGTACACGAATAATATTTTATGTCATTACTATAAGCAATGATATTTCAATAATAATATATATCATAATATAGTATCATCTTATTGTTAAATCCACTATAACCTCTAAGACACATTTGACAACGAAAAAAATGATCACGCTACTGTTCAATATGCACCAGATGCTTCTACATATGTACACCATACAATACAATACATAACTATATTATTAATATATTTGTAGGTCGTATGTTTCAAATTTTTAGTATATTTAGTAATATTAATAATAGAGAACAACACTAGCACAAAGCAATTGTTAAAAAAATAAGGAGGAGTGTGCTTTTACATTTTTCACCTTTAAGGTGGTTTAGGTTTAGGTATAATATCTAAGAGGGAAAAAATATTTTTGAGAAACCCTGATATATTTTCCATGATATACATTGCAACATACAACCGAAAACAATTGAGAAAATATTGTTATGTTAACAATGCTACATATACATGATTTTTAAGAAAGTACAAAATTTTAGTATAATTATATTTAAACGCGACCAAAATTTAGTTTGAACGGCTATGGGGGGACTATTTGGTTCGTAGAGAAGGAAAAAAATTATAAAAGGAAGAATTCCCCGTGTTTTTTTATGTTCATCTATTTGTCAAAAACTTGATCGAGCAAAGAAGAAGCAATTCAAACGAACAGTGCACAACAAAGCAACAAAGCACATAAATATTGTTTTTGTGCCGTTTCAAAGTTCAAAATATAGTATTTTTTACTCAATGTATGAAGCACAAGAGTAAAGCTTTTAATGTCCTAATTATAAATGTGCTTTGATTTTGATTTCACCTTTTTATAGTAAGATCACTGTTTTGTATTTCCGGCACTAGCGTACAATATCCTTGTGTTCACTAATCCCTTATTTTACACGTTTAATTATATCATATCACGGAAGTGCAGTTTTGACTCTCGACCTCATATGCTCGACGCCGATTAGTAATTAAAAAAAAAGTAAAACATTAGAAAATTTATAAAAAGTGGTGACAAATATATCCAAGTGTTGCATTTATGGTGCTATGTGAGAAAAACAAAATCAGTGCGCTAAAAAAATATATTTAGAAATCCAAATAGCCACTTTTTTCGCATAGAGCAATACAAACGCTATTTCCTCACGAAACTTTGGACATTTTTAGAACAATGATATATTCCTCACCACTTTTTTCAGATTTTTTTTAAAATGTTATACAATTTAGTTTTTAAAATTTTCTAATCGGTCAAGCTTGTATGAGCTCGGGAGCCATTTTGAATTTCGTCGTACCACTCTCCTTTTCCAATTATGCACTTTCGATATCCTCTAGAAAAAGTTCATCGTGAATAAATATGCCGTGTGGGGGCATGGTTTGTTTGTGGGACACAGGTCCCCTCAGGTAGGCATCCCTACTATAGGGCCACTGACACGTTGGACCCATAGAGATGGGACACACCAGTCAGCGACCCAATGTCAGGAAACTACAGGGTTACGGACGTTAGAGGATCCTAGGTCTTATTTGGTAGTAGTGTTTTTAGATACTAGAAATATACCCCGCACGTTGCAGCGAAAATCTCTTTAAGAATTTTATTGTGTAAATAAAGGCATATAAGATCCATGAAAAATGAAGTTGTTTATAGAGATTCAATTGATCATAATTGTCAAAAGGCTAAAGTTAATTTACATGATTTTTTTGTATTTGATGATTAAATATTGGTGATGTGGACAATTGGATGGATGAATTGTTGCATGTAAAAATTATTGGCATTAATGAATGTTAGTGGGATGACATGGACATTTGGTTGGTTAAGAGAATGGATGATGTGTATAACTTGCATATTGAGATAGGAAAATAATAATAACATGTTAGTGGGCTTTGCTTTATAAAAAGTATTAGATAGATAGATAGATATAAAATAGATGGATAGATTATTGGGATAAAGTTTTATCCCAATAATTCATCTATCTATCTATTTAGCTTGTCAAAAAAATGTTTTGCTTTATAAAATGTATCCCAATTCACTAGGGAGGGTACTATATTGGATATTTAATACATTAGGGTTTGGTAAATTCTATGAAAAAAAGTGGGGATAGAACCGACCAATGTAATAGAAGTAAAAAATCTATTAGGAATAAGTAGGGATATGAATTTTTACCAGGATAATACCACAATTTTTGAAAATATGAAATCTTACCAGTCTTGTGGGACGAGGCGGCAATTTTATTTTGGCTGCCATTCTAGTCTACATTTTCTGTATGAAAATAATAAGCTATATCCTCTAGTACTATAAAGTTTTGAAGCAAATTCGAAAAATAGTAAGACAGAGAGAGTATCTTATATTTAAAAATGGAGGGAGTACATTTTACTCCGTCCTATAGTAAGACAGAGAGAGTATCATCTTTATTCGTTCAAATAGTTTCAAAATCTTTTGTGTTTTAAGAGAAGAAATGCTGAATTTTGTGATAGTTTGCAAAAAGAAAAAAGTTTGGTATCCTCTAACCTCCTTTTTCCCATTTTGCCCCCGTCGAACGGATCGACTCAAGCCACCATTTGCGACCGCCGAACACATCGGAGCTTTGTGCCCTCGTCCCGTCGTGAACAGCAGCGGCTCCGTTCACCTCAGCGGCGGCGACGTCTCAGGTATGCTCTGCCCCTCCGCACGCCCATTTTCCTGAGTTGAATGTGATTTTTCTTGATCTGCATAAACCCTAGTTTTGATATTTATGAAGTGAGGGTTCCGCCGCCTCCACGCACCCACTCGCGGATGCAGCTGCTCCTGCGCGGCGCCTCTCTCCTCCGTCTCTACGAGTACGGTTATCGACCCTCCTCATATGCATTTTCAGTTTCCTTTTTGTTGATTCGGGTTCTTCCGCACACCATGGAGCAGCAGCTTTCGATTTGGGGAGAAAATAGAAGGGTGGATTCCATTAAGGGTTAGGCTCTGGGGATGGATCGAAAGAAAGTTCATTGGTTCTCTCCAATCGTGTAATTGCAATGTGCTATAGTTCACTAGGTTTGCCTTCATGGGGCTTTAGCATTTTTTTCTTTCTTGTGAACAAACTTCCACTAAACTCATCTTCAATTAGTATGAATCGGCGAAAGCAATGTCGACCATAATAGTTCTCTAATTTTCTCTGCATTGAGGAAATTTTGGCATGGCTATGGTGCATTTCGGCCCACCTGTGCAAGAATCACCTAGGATTTTCAGCAATCTGTGGTAAAATTTGTTCTTACTGGTGCAGCTACAGGCTTCCAATTGCAAACAGCAGTTGCAGAAAGCTGGTGCTTACAAAACTAAACGTGATGAGTGAGGGGATGCGGGCTACGTATTCGCGCCGAGCTGTCTCTAAGAACAGTGAGATCCAGAAAAATGAACAAACAATCATTGAGAAGGTTAGTCTTGTGTGCCCATTGTAATGACATTGTCCATTTGCCCATCATATGGCTGTGGTTCCATGTTTTTTTTTGCTTGAACCGTAGGAAGATGTCACCGGAAGTACAATGGAGATAGAGAAAATCAGAGGTGACCCTGGTATGCTCCAATCCATGACAGTGAAAGAGCTCAGGGAACTCACAAGGTTCAAACTTTTCCTAGCCTGCCCTTATTTATATGTTTCCGAGAATTGATTTGTCCATTTAATTATTGTATGCCATGAATGATGAATTTGAAGGAGGATGGGAGTTTCTGGGAAAGGTAACAAGAAAGATCTGGTATCAGCTCTGATGGATTCTCTGGGCGAGGAAGTAACTGGTATGTTGCAGACTTCTAGTAGTACCATTGACCTAAATCCATGCTTTCTTTGCATAAACTCTCTAAAACAAAAATGACGAGCCAATACATGTACCTCTACCTTGACAACTTCTTGATCCAGTTATGACTTCTGCCCTTGTAACATAAGACAATTCTCAGTTTTTCTTGATAAATCATACCGTATGTAGCCAGAAAATAGCAAATTAATGTTACAATAAGCATTTTCGCATGATGCTGATTCATTTTCTACAGGTAAAGAGGGAACATCAACAATTGAGAAAATTGTCCCGTCAGAAGTACCTTCAAAAAGAAAAGGTGCCGCTTCAGTAGTAGTTGAACAAAATTTAGAAACTTCTGAAGTTATTTCCGTAACTCCTAGCAAGAGAAGTAGAACAAAGCAGAAATCAACTAAGGATGGAGATCTGAAGGAGAATCCTGTGACTACTGTGAAGCTAAAGAAGACATCACTCCAGAAGGAAACACGTGTTGGTACGCTCATTGTTTCAGCAGTCTTTACTTAATCTTTTTTTGGACTTGAAAATTACTTCTTTCTTGCTAACCGTGCGATTGTCTATCAGTCGATGGTGCTGTTGCAAAGGCGGGATTGGGTCTTACTGTGGATGATTCAGAGCCTTGGACTGTACTTGTGCACAAGAAGCCACGGCCTGAGTGGATTCCCTACAATCCCAAGGTCATGAGGCCTCCACCCCTTGGCAAGGATACAAAGGCGGTAAAGATACTATCATGGAATGTCAATGGACTGAGAGCTTTGATGAAATCTAGGGGCTTCTCTGTTCATGAGTTAGCGCAGAGGGAGGATTTTGATGTGCTATGCCTGCAAGAAACAAAAATGCAGGCAAGATATTTGTTATCCTGCAAAGCTGGCATCTGCCCTTTGTCCTCTCTGAAATGCTTGCTGTACTTCATGGACTGGAATTGTTTATCAACCAATAATTTCACTATTTTGAGCAGGAGAAAGATGTTGAAGTCATAAAGGAAAGTATACTTGAAGGCTATACCAATAGTTTCTGGACATGCAGTGTATCAAAACTTGGCTATTCGGGGGCTGCCATAATTTCACGGGTATAGACTTGTCATTCTTGCACCCTACTGCCACCAATATTGCCAGGGCTTCACAGTTCACTTATATGCAAATAAAAACACCTATGAATTTTCATTTATTTATTCTATTGTATTGTGAAGTTAAACCGACTGCTAGGAAAACTGTATGGAAATGGAATGAAGGGACAAAGTGCCCAACTGCACCCTTACCTAGAAATTAGCCAGCCTATCCGATTGTCCATAGTTAGCAGAGCTTCTTCTTTCTTGCCCTGAAGCATCTTCTATCTTTTGTGCGTTGTGATATTCAGTAGCTGTTAGTTTGCTTCGTTGTTATCCTCCATGATATTAATACATATCATCTGATTAATCATTGTGCTGTGCTTTCTGTACATTTGATGGATATTAGGCAAGGAGAACCATTATATTGTTATGCTGGCTTCCAATTTTTTCTACTGATTCAGTTGATCTGTGGTCACATTAACAAGTAGGAACAGATATTATCAAATACAGTGCTTTGGTTAGCATATACCTTCCGTTTCCATTCATCACATGTCCTGCACTTTCTACAGGTGAAACCACTTTCTGTCAAGTATGGGCTTGGTGTACCAGACCATGATACAGAAGGGAGGGTTGTGACGGTGGAATTCGAGGATTTTTACTTGCTAACCGCTTACGTACCAAATTCCGGCGATGGTCTAAAAAGATTGGTAATTCATTGCTATATATTTTTCGTTGTGGTAATACATCATTTGAGATGAGAATCTAATCCATGACTATATTTTATTGTGTAGAATTACAGGGTCACAGAGTGGGATCCATGCCTCGGTAACTACATGAAAGTATGCCTGCTTTTCATTTACTCTTATTAATATTTGGAAGTAGTATTCTTATACCTTCTTGATTTCCCCCGTTTCTATTTCTTAGTTATTTCTGTTCATTGGACATGTTCTTCCTCCAGTACCAGCAGTTTGTCGTATCTGTATATCTGTTTGCTGTGGTTTCATTTAGGGTTGATGTGCGCTTTCCTGATACCTTTACACATACCGAATTTTAGTAAGAACTAAGACCAAAATGAAGTTTCTTGTTAGAACTTTGGAGGTACATGACACAGTTGGATGGTAATGCCCCTAAAGTTCGCATGAAAACTTAACTAGAGCTGTGAGCTTTGAAATTGTTTAACCCAGCACACTGGGCATCTTTCACTGTGCAGTACGCGACATATCTGGCTATTGTTGTTCCCTTATTTTACCTTAATCAAGCTAGCACATTGGAATATCTTCCGTTCTGTTTGACTGTCATTTGTTATGTGGATTATGTGCTATTCCGTACTAGTTAATGACTAATGGCCGTGTACCCACACTCCTAGTGTGATTGGCATCATGTGCAAAACTACTTTGTTGGCCAGAAATGCACGATTATGTTCAAACATGATGCTGCCCCTCCTTTATTCATCATTATATCTCCAGATTGTCCAATTGCATGTCTAAACAAAGCCTGACGAATTTGTTACAATTATGCAGGAATTGGAAAAATCAAAACCTGTCATACTAACTGGTGATCTTAACTGCGCGCATCAGGAGATTGATATACATGATCCTGCTGTAAGTAATCGTCAGATTGAATCACCTACATACTTGAATATCTGGATTCAGAAAAATTGATTTTATGCTCAAGTATATTGGTGTATGTGCCATTCTCTGTATGCTACAAAGTTCATTTCAAACCTTTGTTTATTATGTTCTTAAAATGGGTTTCATCTGGACTATCACTGAAGCTTGAACACAATATCTCGGAGCTGAAGTTAGCCACACCAACCCAAGTATATAAATGCTTAATTTGTTCAAAACGATTGTCAACTTGGAAACTATGCAAGCATCTGGACTATCAATTTTCTATGCGCTGCTGCAAGTTATGTATCTCAGGTTATATTTGTTATTTCAGTATCCAACAAAATTCTTGTCACGAATACAATTATCAAGATCATTGTCAAAACGTACAGTTACTGGGAATCCTTGCCTAAAATTTGGAAAATAAATAACCTTCATCGTGCTGCCATCGGGCATGCATTTGAGGGGTTAGTCACCTTTGTCTAGCTCATGGGTGTAACTGCTGTCTGGGCTGAGTGTTCTACTTATATCATTTCCACATTAACCTCCCCAAACATTCCATGTTTATTTTCTTAAATTGTAATTGTTGCCTTTCCCCAGGGAAATAGTAGAAATGCTGGCTTCACAAAAGAAGAAAGGAAATCATTCGAGACTAATTTTCTGTCCAAAGGGTTTGTCGATACGTTTCGGAAGCAGCATCCAGATGTTGTTGGATATAGCTACTGGGGTTATAGGTTTAATGGCCGGAAGACTAATAAAGGTATGAACTCTTTGACTTGAGCCACTTAGAATAGTATAAACTTTAAGCCATTCCAGTTTTTGTTACTAATTAGCATGATCTCTTGCCAACCATTTATGCCCAACTATTTTGTTCAGCTGACACATTGTGCACACATTTGATCATCCCAACCATTTACTCTGTTGAGTTTGTGTGTTGATGGTTTCGCAGGTTGGCGGCTGGATTACTTTCTTGTGTCAGAATCCATCGCGGATAGAGTTCATGATTCGTACATCCTCCCAGACGTTTCGGCCAGTGACCACAGCCCGCTTGGCCTCATACTGAAGCTCTAGGCGAGGCCACACCCCCAGACCATACGAGCAATGCAAAATCTTGCTTCTTGGGTTGGTCTGCAATGTTGCTTGTTCCGGTTTGCGCACATGACCTTGCATCAGTTAAACACTAGGAACTAGTACTATTTGTAATGGCTGTTGATTGGTCATTGTACCAATCTAGGGTCGTAGTGTAATGGCTCGGCATGTGACCATTTTGGGGAAATCCCTGTCCGGCAATGTGTGTTCTGCTTCTGACTGTGACTGACCTTTGAAAGTGCTCACGAAACTATTCGGCTGATAGTCCGATGTGTTGTGTTGCTGATTTTGGTCAAGACTTCATCTGTCCGATGTGCTCGGGTTCACCACCGGTTGCATACTTCCAAGTCGCCTCCCTTCTCATGGGTGAAACTCTATGGCGAAATGGACGCCATTGAGAGTTTGAGAGCACAATCCTTTAGTTTGGGGATGGCTTCTGATGATGGGTACTTCATGGATATTATCAATTGAAGCGCGGAATGATCTTAAAACAAAATTTGAGGTTAAGTTATGTATGTTTGGGTTTAAAAATATCGTGCAATTTGAATTATGTTCAAATTTATAACCGAAAGATATGAAAGGTAGATGCGTCAAATTACAAGACTTTGTAGTAACAGGATCTCAAATGGCTCTGGCGTTATGCATATTATTCTTGATGAGTTCATGTTTCGACATGGTTTTACATACATGGAGGGTCTAAGTGGATTTTTAGAACCCGGGCTATATGGAGCCCGTTTGTCTTTTTGTGCAGCTCAAAATACAACGTATTTGGACTTGAAAATTTTCACGATTGTATATCTGGACAATATCTATATCCAGGATTTTTTTGTGATTTTTGAAAACTTAAAAATGTCGATTTTGAATTTTCAAAAAAGGACTCATGTAGCTTGAGCTCCATTTTATGTTTACGGCGTCTCCAACCTCCCCGTACTATTATTTGAACAAACGGCCGATTTTGTGGCCACGTGTGCGCAATCGCGGGCCAGCATGTAACCATTGGGTTCACATTAACCCAATAATGGACTGCCTCAGCAAGCTTCTTCAAAAGGCTGAGGGCTCAGGGCTGCTGCTCCCAATTGGCGTCAGACCTTAAGATACCGGGCATCTCTCTATGCCGATGATGTCATGATTTTCTTAAAACCAGAGTTGCACGACCTGCAGGCAATATGGGCATTACTGAATCTGTTTGGAAAAGCCACTGGTTTGGAAGCAAACATGGCCAAGAGCTCAATCATCCCTATTGGCTGCCAAGTGGCTGACATAAACATCTCGGCTGCTGATGCTGGATGTGCTTTTGGGCAGTTCCCTTGCTCCTACCTTGGAATGCCGCTGTCAGACAAGAAGTTGAAGAGAAACGAGCTGCAGCTGATCATTGATAAATTCATGAAACGCTTGGCTTGCTGGAAAGCCAAGTGGATTTCTATGGCTGGGCACCTTACTCTTGTTACTGCTGTGTTGTCTGCCTTGCCTGCCTATCAGATGATAGCCCTTCTGCACCCTAAATGGTTACTGAAACAGCTAGACAAACTAAGAAGAAGTTTCTTTTGGACAGTTCCGAAACAGTAACAGGAGGCAAGTGTTTGGTGAATTGGACAACGGTCTGTCTACCAAAGGAGCTAGGTGGTTTGGGAATATCTAACCTGTACCTCCAAGGGATCGCTTTGCGCATGCGCTGGCTTTGGCAGGAGGCCACCGATCCAACTAAACCTTGGCATGGCCTACCCATTCCGGTTGACAACATAGCTAGAGCTGCTTTCAGAGCTTCAACCAAGATTTTGATTAATGATGGCAGATCCACAAGTTTCTGGAGGAGCAACTGGTGTGATTCGAATCAACTTTGCTGTCGGTTCCCAAATCTCTTCAAGCACTCGAAGCAAAAGAATATCTCTCTTCGTGATGCCATAACTGACCACAAATGGATTGCTTTGATCAAACCCCAACCCTCCCGCCAGGTTCTCACTGAATATTTGGATTTGTGGGCAACTATTGACTCAATGCAACCTTTTATCTTCAACGAGGAAAAAGATGAAACAATATGGAGATGGACAAATTCTGGACAGTACACGGCCGCCTCGGCATACAGCTTCTTGCTTGTAGGGCGACAGGCTAATCACACACTTGCTGCTGTTTGGAATTCCAAGGCGATCCCGAAGTGCAAGATGCATGCTTGGTTAGCTCTCCGTGGCAGGGTGTTGACTGCTGACAATCTTGCAACCAGAGGCTGGCCACACGACCCTGCTTGCAAGCTTTGCAACTCTGAACCTGAAACTGCTGCTCACCTTTTCGCCTCCTGTTCCTACACCCGGGTTTGCTGGCAGGAGGTCCTACGCTGTGCAAACTTGCCAACCTCGCTTGTCCCAGCCTGTGATACAGCAGATTTACAATCTTGGTGGAACAAGTCATCGGAAACACTGACCCCAAACCTCAGATGCAGATGGCACACGCTCATTGTTCTAACCTGGTGGCACATCTGGAAGGAGCGTAATAACCGGATCTTCAACAACAAAGCAAAGCTGTCCAAGGATCTGAAGATCAAGATCATCGACGAGCTAAATGAGTGGCGAAGAGCCGGCGTCCTCAAGAAGTCGTGGCCCTTAGCGAGTAATCGATCTACAGTACATAATACCTTTACTTGTACATACCTATAGCTGCTTTATGTTAACCTCCCCCTAACCTGTAACTCAAACTCTGCTGGCATTTGTTCCAGTTCCTTCTTAATATAATCGAATCAGCGCTCGCTGTGTTCCGTCAAAAAAAATATTAACCCAATAAAATTGAGTAATCCTCTCTACAATCACTACTTATTTACTGAAATACCTACTTTAATCCTACTTTTACAAAGCAGTGAACCCAATGAAAATATTTTCTAGCTTCGCCTCTGCGTGTGCGCTTTCCAAAGATATGCCCTTCGCACGTGCATATATTTGCCATGGCGAAATCTTATCAAGCAAGGCAAAGTTACCGACCTAAATGGGTCGGTGAGTCTTACAATAAATAAGCCGGTTTAGCGGGCCAACGAAGGAAAGGTGTAAACCCAACCCAAACCCAGCGATCGTCTCTTCCCCCACCGGCTTCCTCCAGACCCAGGCGGCGTCACCCTGCGCTACGACGGCGGCGCCTCGTGCCTCTTCTCTCCGATTGTATGCACATCCATCTCTCTCTCTCTCTCTCTCTCTCTCTCTCCGAGCGGGCGGCGCGTCTTCGGGATGTAGTTTCGTTTATTTCTCAACTCGCGGCCGCTTTCCTCGTCGATTTGCGTTGAGTAGAAGCGGTTTACTGCGGGTGTATAAGGACGCGTACCGCGGCATCGGTTAAATGTTGGAGCCGGTATTTTACAAATCCTGTCGCGTTTTTTGTTGGGCTGGATTTGCTGGTTCTGAATCACCCATGGCGCTGGATTTGTATCCCGTGGCCGCTTATAGCCAGTCTTAATTGATTTTGCTTTGAGATGGAAGTGGATTTCTGCGTGTGCAGAGCGGTGTGGACAGTGGAATCGTGGGAATTTTGTATCTGGGGTTTGGTAACCAATTTTCTGACAAAAATCCTCACTTAGGGTTTACCTCCTCCAACCAAAGCCCCTCTTAGAAGGCATAATTTCGTTCATGCAGTGTTCTTATTTGGGACTGATGAAAAAGCAGCTGATTATATTTGGTGTATTCTAGGTGTGAAATACTGGTTCTGATTAGTTCTCTCTATCTACCGGGATTAGATGGTACTCCCTCTGTTTACAATTAGTTTGCGTTCTGGGTTTAGTCAAAGTCAAACATTGTGAAGTTTGACAAAATATATAGGACAAAATATAAAAATTTACAATAAAATTTTAACATTATTAGAATCTTTATAAGATATGTTTTCATATTATATATATTTTATATTATAGATGTTGATACTTTTTTGTATATATTTGGTCAAACTTTGAAAAGTTTGACTTTGAAAAAACCCAGAACGCGAACTAAATAAAAACGGAGGGAGTACTTTTTATTGGGTCAGAATCTTGTAAGGTGATCTCTTTGAGGAACTGTCGTTCTTGCACATGAGTATAGCGGTATAGCCTGTTATTTTATTAAAAAATTGCTTGTATGATAAACTGTCAGCTGCATAACTACTATTCTGCTCGTGTTCCGGAGGAATTATACGGTTGTAAATATAATTTATTTAGCTTTAGCTTGATATGGCAATTTAAAGAAGAAATACGGGCATTCTTATATTTTCCCAAGTACTAGTGCTGTTTTGTACTGACGGCTGCATACATAGTTTTTGGAGTCAGGCAAAGATGGCGAGCAGGCAGGAGCCTTGGACTCGGCTTGTCCACAGTAAGAAATCACCAGGATGGGTCGCATACAATCCAAGGACCATGAGGCCTCAGCCACTGGGCGACAACATCGAGCATATGAAGATTCTGTCCTATAATGTCAATGGGCTGACAAATGTTGCGCATTCATTTTCTGCTTTGGCTCAGAGGGAGAATTTTGATGTATTATGCCTTCAGGAGACACATTTGAAGGCAAGTTCTGTTGTTTCCACCATTCCACCATTAGCTTACAGCAGTCCATATCATCTTTTCATAAGTCGTGGGTTGCTTCAATGCGCATGTGACCTAGAAATCATCACCTGATATGGCGTTTGCTGGTCTTTCATTGCCATGACTGTGTTTTCGTTCCTTTTTCAGGAGGGTGATGTTAAAGATTTCAAGAACCTGATTCCAGGGTATGATTATAGCTATTGGTCATGCAGTGTTGCAAGGCTTGACTATTCAGGGACTGGAGTGATCTCGAGGGTATGGTATTTTTTGGTTAATGCTCAAGACTCGTTTCATTCTGCATGCTTACTTTAATAGATGTTTTTTTTGGCATAACATATCAGTTGGTGCAAGTCGGTCATAACATGGTTTTGGTTTGTGGTTCCATAGGTAAAACCAATTTCTGTCCAATACGGAATTGGCACAGCAGAGCATGATCAGGAGGGCAGGGTAATCACTTTGGAGTTTGATAATTTTTACTTGGTCAATGCTTATGTCCCAAATTCTGGCCGTGGTTTACGTAGACTGGTAAGACTGATGTTCCTTTTCATTATTATACTGCAGCCTTTGTTGTACTGTCATTGCTTCTATCTAATATTATTTGTTTGAATCTTTATCTTCAGATGTACAGGGTTGATGATTGGGATCCATGTTTCAGCGACTTTGTAGAAGTACGTTTACTTAGCTAGCTTTCTGGTCTTAATTTCGTTTTGACTTACTAGATCCTGTGATGCATATTCACTTTGTATTATATGCTGTTCTGAGTTCACTTGAGGGATATTATTTAGTTCTTACCTGCAGCTTATCATAATATTTGATCATATCTCCATAATGTGAACTTTGAAAGGTAGCTTTGCAATGTAAACTAATGTTACCTTTTGGTCTGTAGAAACTGGAAAGTTTCAAACCAGTAATTGTTGCTGGTGATCTTAACATTGCTCGTCAGGAAATGGACATTCACAATCCTCCAGTAAGTTCTCTTTCATTTGCTTAACTACTTGTTGAAAAGCTCTACCCTTATGTTTATAAGCTCTGGCATATTTGCATTGCCCTTGTCATGGTTTTTTGTTAACGAAGCCAAAGCTTTGTCATGGTTACACATCTATACACCAGCTGTATGCTAGTTCACACATTATCAGTTATTATAAACCTGGGAGATTTTCACGTTTCAACTCCCGAGAGGTATGTGTTGATGGTTTGATGCTGGTAGAGCTGTAGATATGAAAAGCAGTTGCGGAAGCGGAACTGCCACGTTATGAAATTTATTCCATACTCTACCCTTTTTTCTATGATATGGAACATAACTCTGTTTGAGCATATATGGTTTTCCTTATTTCTCAACGGACTTGAAGCCATGAAGGTATACAGAAAGTAGAAAACGGCCCAGGTGTAGGTGCATACTTATGGATTTTGCGAACATATATAGTATTTTATAAGCAACACTGGTAGTTACCAACTTGCAATGCTTTAAGGATCAGATGAGAACATGTATGCTCTAAACTAAGTCCATGACCAATCCACTGCTAAATTTCTGTAGGAGGATAGAGAAATAATCTTTTTCAGTCAAAATCAATGGTTAGTTAATGGTCAGTGGTCACTACCAAAGAAGGTACTGCCCCAATCCTACATCAAAAGATAATCTTAAACATACATATGTTATCCGTAGTTCAGTATCGAGTGTGTTATCCATAGTTTAATACTTCAATTCCCAACACTTTTAAAACTAATCAACAAATGTGAAGAGTTTCTGTTTGAATTACATTTATATCTCTCGAGAACAAAACAGACAGCTTAGGTTGTTCCGAAAATATCATATCATTAGCAGTGCACAAGTTCCTTTCTTATTTCAGTATTACATCGCTGTAGCCTGTAGCTGGACAATTTCTTACTCATCACTGTTTTTCAGTTGAAAACCGACGATGCAGGCTTCACCATTGAAGAGAGGGAATCATTTGAGTTAAACTTCACCATGAGAGGCTTCGTGGATACCTTCAGAAAGCAGCATCCCAAAGCTGTGGGCTATACCTTCTGGGGTGAAAACCAGCGGCGCAACAACAAAGGTACATCACTAATATTGGTGGATAACAGATTAATTAATTACATAAATGTTGTAGTGTGGCATTTGCTTTCTGATTTCTGTTACCCTGGTGCCGAATATTTACCATTGCGTCCATGTCTGGGAAATCTTAGCATCTGTGAGATGAAATTAACTATTCATGCAATCACCCTTGAGTGAGAGATACTTCTCTTTGCTTTTAGAGTACAATTGTTACAGCATGAAGCTTATACCAATGCTTTGCACTCCGGAATTGCAGATATATCTTCCTTGGATAATTTACCCAAATAGTGTAAAATCAAGTTGTTATAATTGAGATAAAAGTATGGTCAAATGTGTGAGTTACAGCCATATTTGTTCGCAAAGAGAAGAAACCCTATATCTAATTTCCAAAAAACTAAGGTCTTGAAAGCTTTCTCCTTGGTTGGTCAAAATGAACGCTGATGCTGTTGTTCATTTAACAGGTTGGCGATTGGATTACTTTCTCGCGTCAGGATCCATCATTGGCAGGGTACATGATTCGTACATTCTTCCAGATGTAACAAACAGCGACCACAGTCCAATTGGGCTTGTGCTAAAGGTCTAGGCACCGAGGAGACTCTCTGGGGAAATGAATCGTCAGGCTGAGACGATCCAAGCTGGTGTGGTGGTAGTTTGTATTGCATACACATTCTGCCCGTGGATTTGCACTTGAAGGATATCACTAGTTGTAATCTGTTCTCTTCAGTGACCTTGCATATCTGTTATCCATGTTGGGTTAACTACTTATGTGCTAATTCCTTCGTATGCAACATGCTCATTCAGCTTTTGCAATGAATTCTTTACCGGAGTTAATTTTCTCCTTTGGCTTTTGTCACAAAAGTTTTGTCCGTTCGTTTATTTGCGCGAGGGAGATGCCTTGCATAGAGAAGTACGCTCCCAGCTGTTCGTTAACCTGCTGGTTTCAAGCTCAGGCAATATTTCACCGGTCTGTTACTCTGAATAATGTTTCATATTAAGCGTCTACAACAACAACAAAGCCTTTTTTTCCCAAACAAGTTGGGGTAGGTTAGAGTTGAAACCCATAAGATCTCGAAACCAGGTCATGGTTCTGGCACATGGATAGCTTCATATTAAGCATCTCCCAGGCCAATTTCCTGATTAAAAACATACAGATGACATAGAAAACTGAAATTACGAGTTGCTGGCATTAACCAATCTTAATACAAGAGATATTTCTGTTATTCCTGCCATCGGAGAAACAACATCGACGCTGCAATACAGCCAATAAACACAAAGGAGCTCAAAACATATTTACACAAGGCGTGACAAAAACCGTTACCATCTACAGGAACGTCACATAACCTACAGGTCCTATTCTAACATCTGAAGATCTCCACATTTACTTAAGCAAAATGGCACCTCAGCAACAAGCGCTAGCATCTTTGCCATTCTTATTACATAGCTAGTGACTGGTTGGCGTAGCCAGGCTGCTCATGAGAGTAGTGCATGCTATCTCTTACTCGGCAGTGCCTCAAGCCATTTGTCCCGCCATGCTCGTCCGCCTGGTACTTCGATTTCATGGCCTTCGAGCTGATGGGACCCCCTCTATCTCTATTCCTGCTGTTCCTTCTGCCTGACTCATTGTTCCGCCTTCTCCAGTGTCCATATGAGCCACCTTGAGCTTGACTGTCAGGCACACAGTAGCTATCTTTTTGGTTGCCCCATGAATCTGTCTGGGCTGCTGCAGAGCCCCAGCCGTAGTCAGGATTCCATGCATGCTGGGCGTCACCATTCATGTCCCAATTGGATGTGCCAGGCATGACTGGCGCCCCCCAGCTGCTTGTTGGAGCCTGCTGCTCCACATACATGTCCCAATTTCCTGTGCTTTGCTGAACAAATGTTTCAGCAGGCTGACTAGCATAATTATCCCAGTTCGCCGAGCTTTCCTTGTAATTTGCTTCGACAGGCTGTTCTACATAATTATCCCAGTTCACAGACAATTGCTTACCAAGGGTGTTGGTTGTTTCCCCATCACCCCATCCCGTGGCCGGAACTGGCTTGTCAGTGAAGATAAAGGAGTCCCAGCCCTCTGGGGCAGTGCTTTCCCTTCTAGGAACAGAGCGCCGTGACCTCTCCAGATCAACAACCAGTTCAGGATCAAGATATTCATCTGGGTTGACCACATCAATATACATGTTTGGGTCAGGCAGAGGGATGTCACAGGGTTGACCATGATATACAGCATAGAAACGGTCCTTTGCATCTCTGAAAGCTACGAAACCAGCTGAATCATCCCAGTCAACAATATTTGTGTACATCGACATCAATTTCTTGGTCTCGCACAGCTTAGCCCAGGGGATAGAACAAGCATCGGTGCAAAATTTCCTCTCCCACAGTGGTACAGAGACACTTCCACCCCCTGAAAGTCAAAACACAAACCATTCTTTATGAGTACACAGAGCTAATCTTTGATGTACAGAATATTGGGATGCACGAACACCGACCAGAAAAACCACAACGAAATAGAGCAGAAAAAGTGATAAAAGGAGGAACCATTTAGCAGTTGATGAAAATACCATGTAGAAGTTTATGGACATAAATTTAAATAACCAAGGTATTTTTGCTTAAATGTCAATAGACCAAGACAAACCCATGCAGATTTGGTATGTCAATTAACAAGATCAACATGACAAAAATATATAGTACTAATAGTGGGAAGCAAGACCAATAGCTACTGGCAACTCTCTCAGGGTACAGGTTCAGCTCAGGTCCATGAGAATGTCAAATGTCCACATCTTCAGAAATTTTGGTATGCCACAGGAAATAAGAACTTCCAAAAACATGACAGGATTAGAATACCAAAACAATTTCATATTAGAAGCATTTCTTCCAAAAACATGACAGGAAATATCAGAGGCCATACACATAAACATTAACAGCTATATGTGATTTGTCAAAACGATTTCATATTAGAAGCATTTCTTTTTAAACTATAATTAGAAGCATTAAAAGCAAGCTAAATAAACTACCCACGAATGTCACTTTCCTAGAAGAATCAGTACGTCCTCCAAGAGAAGAATGTATGTACTTGGTTGGCACAAAAGAAGATGCTGCATACTACTCGCATGGTGTTACTGCCTGACGACCCAACTTTACCCAAAACGATATAGTAGCTACTACCGCGCCTCGACATTGCCAGGAACATATGCATCGTGGAAGTGAGAGTAATCCGGGACACATTTACTCCCCTGCGCGTTCAATGTTTTTTTAGATCAAAAGGGGCAACGGCCCCTGGTTCCCTTATGCGCGTTCAATGTTTCCAACAAGGAAAGGGGAAAGCGACGCAACCCATCCAAACTAACGGCAAGGAAGACCGCAAACAATACGAGGACGGATCAGGATTCAGGAGACGCACCGTGAGTCTGAGCACGGGGCGGCCTCCAGTGCCTGCCGGGCTCGCCCGCCGCCGCCCTGTCCCCCTCCCTGTAGCTGGGCCGCCTCTCCGCCATGGAGGAACCTGGAGCCCCCACGCTCGCCAAGACCGGAGCTTTCCGCCCTCGGCCCCTAGATATCACCCTCGGGGACACGCGGCGGAGCGACAGCGAACGGGTCCCCGGAATCCCGGCAGCGAGCGAGGACCGGCGGCGATCCGAGAGACCCGAACGGCGCGGGGTCGATCGAGCCGGCTACGGCGGTGGTGGGCGGATGGAGGGGCGAAACAGAGGGGGACGCCGCGGGAAAGCGATCGGGACGCGGGCGGTTTGGGTGCCGTCGTTGGTTTCGCGGCCGGAGCAGGTAGGGGAGGGGACGGTGAAAGGGCATTATAATATGGGGAAGTCCGTGTGCCGGTTGGGAGGCGTGGCCGACATGGATGGAGACGGAGTGTGTGCCACGGGCGCGCGCCCAATTCCTACCGTGTTTCCGCGATATATCTCTGTCTTTCTGCTGGCCAGTTTTGTCTACAAAATATATTTTCAAGTAGGATATTCTTTTCACGTGCTATGAACAATAGAGTATTTGAAATTCAAAAAAAAACTATAGAGTATTTGGTTGGGCCAATATTTCTGCTGAAAAGCTTTGGTTAGAATAAATTAAAAATTATAGGATCAAACTCATACATAGAAAATTATTTCAATATAATTTGGAAAACAAGAATGTCGTTGTATTCCCAGTTCATGCATTCAAAGAGGTCCGCGAAACGGTGGAGGCAGGAGCCATTATAGTTTATGTCGGCGTTAATCCACTTAACGTAGAGTGAGCCATAACCCAGTAGTGGGGAGGGACCGATGTCTTCCCATACACCCGAGTTGAGTCTTCTTAATTGCAATTATGGAGTGAAAGTGATCCTAGTGCAAAACTCGGAGTCGGTAACTCCGATACTCTGAGAAAAATGTAGATTTGGATTGCCACACGTAGTGACGGAGCTGCATGTAAGTTGTGGGGTCAGATGACCCCGCTGTTTTCCGCAAAAACTTGAGGGCTCTTTTGATCCATAGGGTAAGAAAAGTGTAGGAATATGGATCTTATTGGATTGGAATGGCATGTCTAATTGAATCCTATGGGTAGAAAAAGTTTCTTTGATAGTGGTGAATGGATTTTTATGAGGTTATAACTCATGTTATTTTTCTATGAAATTTACACTACAAATTCCTATGGATTTTTTCCTATGAATCAAATGGCTTCCAAAGTAAATTTTTCATAAGATTTCAATCCTATGTCAATCCTTTGAAAATCTTCTGAGTCAAATGAGCCCTCAATTTGCTGCAATTGACGTACAACTCCTAATATCTACACAGGCTGATCCCACATGTTTTTTTGCACACTCCTCCATATCACTCTCTCCCTCCCTCCATCTCTCGCATCCCTTCCCGGTCGTCTCTCTAACTTCTCTCTCCCAAGTCGAACACTAGATCGGTCCTTCCCACCATGATCATGCACCGTCGGCGATCCTGGCTGTCCCCTTCCTCCATAGCACGGCCTCGTTCTACTCCGCGTCGTCCTCGTCCCATTCCCCTTAATGGCCAGCCTCTTTGCTGCCTCGACCTTGCGTCCTCACTGGCTGACCATGTCAATATCAGACACCCCCCTCTCTGTTTCCTACGCTAAGCAAGATCAGCTCCAAACATGCCTTTCCTCGCCTAGCTGTCAACCAGTCGACCAAAACAGTAGCCGGAGCTGATGAATCGGAGAGAAAGTCTGACGCATCACTTTTTGGAGGAGCCAGATCATTATGAGGAGATGGAGAGTTTCCAAAGAACCCATAAGAGTAGTGTACTCCTCTAAGTTGTATTCAGATGAAAAGATAATTACTTATTGACACAAATATCTTTTCTAGTGAAAACACACATAAACACTAGAGTACAACTATTCTTCTAGCCATGCAACACCAGTAATCGGTTCCAGTGAGGTAGAATTTTGAGGGGACATACAATCAAGCCCTAGGTCGTGCTATGTGTCTAATTTTCGGAGGTGGACCAGCCGACCTGTGTTTTTCACGTCAGGCCGGTCAAGGCCACAGAACAAACGTACCATCGGTGGTGGTGGGTTATCAATATAAAGATGGCCAGTGATGAAGGTTGGTTGAATGGTTGGGTCCAGCTCTCCGAGTACACACTCCTGCTGTCCCCGAGAGGCCTAGATGAAAGGGAAAACACAAGTCCCACTCCTGGTAAATACTCAAAGCAACAGTACGCGAGAAGGAAAAAGTTGAATCACATGAAACTACTAGCTTTTACGTTTGAAAAAGAAACTTTTGCATATGACGTGAGACAATGTGTCAACTAACGAGCGCGTTTACGATGGGATTGAGTACCGCAGCCGTCCAACAAAGCCTGAAACCTGACGACGCTCTAGTAGTCAACTCATACCAGACTGAGCTCAGGTGCAGCAGTGAGGTTCAGTTTTGTCAAGTTGGTGCTCTACTTTGGTTGCGTTGCTTGCAATGAAAACAGACGGTCCTCATCTCAAAAAAAAAAAAAAAACAGATAGTGTTGCTTTGTAGAGGGAGAGGGGAATAAAAGTGCCAAAGAGAGCCTTTCTTCAGTGCGCCGCCCCTGGCGAAAGTTGGGGGTAAGTTTGCCCTTTTTTTCCTCGTTGGGCCCGCGAAGGCTATATCCAAGCCCCGTATTACCCATGTATCCATACCGTACGGTACAGGACCCGGGAAGCCACCGTGGCGCACGACACAAGCCACCGTGGCGCACGACCCTAGCAACTGTGGCGCATGACCCCAGCACGCATGTGATCGTCTTAACCGTTAGGTTAGTCGCACGACCTCCATGATCGACGCACCTCCCGAAGATAGCTCCGTCGTTGGGGTCTCGTCGTTGTGCGGCGTTGTGCGCCGCCGTGCTCGTCTCCGCTGATCTGATCTCGTCTGCGCCGATCCCGGCCGACAACGTCTTCCCCGGCATCCTCCAGCGGACCAAGGTACGACACACCGCGCCATCCTTCATTCCCTCGCGCCTCCATCGAAACGCCTGCCGCGGCGTATAACTGATACTCTTTCTTTCTCGCTAGGTTTCCGAGATCGTCGACGCAGCAGAACGGGGACCCATCGTAGGCAGCTCTTCCCCAGCCGTTCTCTCTCGGGTTTTGCCGATCAACGACAGTGGGGTTGACCCGTGTTTTTAGAGCTATCTGATCGCCGTCTTTGGACGAGATTCCCTGGTAATTCCTTCCTCTCTTTTGTTGGTGATCTAGGGTTCAAAATCAGGGATCAGTTTCATCATCCGTAGTGCTCATGTTTCGGTTATTCTTGAGCAGTGGTTTATGAAATGGCCGACCCAGTGATCTATAACGATATGGAGGAAGATGACGAGCATGGAGATAGTTCGGCAGGTGATGGCGTGTTAACGGTAGAGTGTTTTATTACTTCCCAGCAACAGCACTAGAAGATCTGCTTGTTGACCGTGACAACACACGTTCGTTGGGAGATCCCAAGAGGAAGGTATGATGTAGTGCAGCAGCAGTTTTCTCTTGAAATATGACCAAGGTTTATCGAACCAGGAGGACACGGAGGTTCTTCAGAAGGTTGTCAGCTGCGCAACTGACGTGGAACCTGCACACAACACAAGCAAACTACTTTGCCCCAACGAAACAGAGAGGTTGTCAATCTCCGGCTTGCTGAAAACAAAGGATTAAACGTATTGTGTGGAAAACAGTAATGAGTGCAGAAAGTAACAGAGAACAAATGATTGCAGTTGGTTTTATCAGTATGAGGAAATGGACCGGGGTTCACAGTTCACTAGTGGTGTCTCTCCATAAAAGATAACTAACATGTTGGGTAAACAAATTACAGCTGGGCAATTGACAAATAATGAGCGCATGACAATGCAATATATGACAAGATGATTATTATGAGATTTAATTGGGCATTACAACAAAGTACATATACTTGCTATCCAACGCATCTATGCCTAAATAATCCACCTTCCGTTAGTATCCGCACCCTTTCCGGTATTGAGTTGCAAACAACAGAGTATTGCATGAAATAAAATGTGTAATGTAAACAATGCAAATGACACGTAGACAATGCATCATTGTTTTATCCCTAGTGGCAACAGCACATCCACAACCTTAGTCGTTTCTGTCATCTCGAGCCCAGATTACTGAAGGCATGAACCCACTATCTAGCATAAATACTCCCTCTTGAAGTTATAATCATCTACTTGGTCAAAGCATCTACTAGCAACGGAGAGCATGCAAGATCATAAACAATATAAATAGATAGATTGATAAACAACTTGCTCATAGTATCAATATTCATCGGATCCCAGCAAACACAACATGTAGCATTACAATAAGATGATCTTGATCATGTTAGGCAGCTCACAAGATCTAAACATGGAGGCACAAGGTGGAGAGACAACCATCTAGCTACTGCTATGGACCCGTAGTCCAAGGATGAACTACTCACGCATCACTCCGGAGGCAGGCATGGCGGTGTAGAGGCCTCTGGTGAGGATCTCCCCTCCGCAGGGTGCCGGGAAGAGCTTCAGAACCCTCCCGATCTAGGGTTGACGACGGCGGCGGCGACAGAACTTTTCGTGGAATATGATCGGTGTTTTTAGGGTTTTCGGGACATCGGGAATAAATAGGCGAAAGGGCGGCGTCGGGAGGCACCCGAGGCGGCCACGCCAGGGCTGGGCGCGGGCCCACCCCCTGCCGCGCCCTAGGGTGGCGTGGTTGCCTCGTGGCCCCACTCCGTCTCCCCTTCTGGCTTCTGGAGTCTTCCGATGAGATATTTGCACACGTTGATTTTCGTCCAATTCCGAGAATATTTTGCGACTAGCTTTTCTGAAAGAGAAAAACAGCAGAAAACAGGAACTGGCACTTCGGCATCTTGTTAATAGGTTAGTCCCAGAAAATGCATAAAAATGCTATGAAGTGTAAATAAAACATGTAGCAATTGGTATAATAACAACATGGAACATCAAAAATTATAGATACGTTTGAGACGTATCAAGCATCCCCAAGCTTAGTTCCTGCTCGTCCTCGAGTAGGTAAACGATAAAAACAACATAATTTTTGAAGTGACATGCTACCAACATAATCTTGATCAAATAGTAATGCAAAGCACATGAACTGAATGAAGTGATCCAAGTCAATGGTCTATAGTTTGCTTACAAGTAAATAAGGAGTAAACAAATGAATCATACAAGTGCAAACTTTCATGAATAATACTTTGGAGACAATGAAGCTATAAGAGTTTGCATAAAAGTTAGCTCACAAAGTAATAGATTCTAAATGAAAGTGTTTGACTAACACAAAAGAAGATTTAGTTTCAGCACTGGCTTCAACTTTAACATATTTATCTCATGGATATTATCAAGGCAAAGTAATGCAATAAGTCAAACATATCATTATGTAACAACGGTTGTACCAAATTTGACACTAGTGTTTGCTTGTGGAGATAGAAAGAAGTAGGAAAACTGACTCAACAATAAAGTAAAAGAAAAGCCCTTCGCAGAGGGAAGCAATGATTAAATCATGTGCTAGAGCTTTTTAAGTCTTTGAAAGCATATAGAGAGTATACAAATATATTTTGAGAGGTGTGTGTTAGTGGTCAACGAATCAGTAAATAGACAATACTAGAAGTCACAAGTTAACCAGACCTTACAAGAGCGGCTCCCATGAAGGACGTTATTTCTACCAGCGGGTAGATCATCCTTCGTTCTCTTTTGTTTACACACTTATGAATATTGCTTGACTGATTTCTCAGGGGCAAAAATATGTGAAGAGAATTAATGGTTAAAGTTGTAATTAATTGGGACTGGGCACCCCGTTGCCAGCTCTTTTTGCAAAATTATTGGATAAGCGGATGTATATGCCACTAGTGCAGGTGTAAAGTCTGATCAACAAGTGAAATAAAGACCATCTACCACATCCTCATGAGCTTGTAAACAGTGACACAAAAAGGAGTTGTAACAGTTTTGAATATTTTGAAGGTAGCACATTGATAACCCACAAGTATAGGGAATCGCGTGTAGCCTTTTCGATAAGTAAGAGTGTCGAACCCAACGAGGAGCTAAAGGTAGGATAAGTATTCTCTCAAGTTCTATCAACCACTGATACAACTCTACGCACACTAAACGTTTGCATTATCTAGAAATAAAACTACGTAGCAATACGGGTATGAGAGGTAGTTTTGCAAGATAATAAATACAAGAAAGTAAATGTTAGTGCTGCAGCAATAAAATACACTAAGTAACCATATACTAACAGTACCATGAGTGTGGAAAAGTGGTGGTAATTGTGGTGGCTTTGTCCAAGATTAATTAGTGAAGGTACTTGGTTCATTGTCTTCGATGCAGTTTTCTATGTGGGAGAGGCTAAATATACATGCACTCCACTACTTGGGATTACAAGTACTATATGATTGGATTGTTAGCAAGCATCCGCAAATACTAACAATGCATTAAGGTTTCCCCAACCATAGCCTTAAGTTCAAGGTCCTCTTACTCCCATACGTGCAACTAATCGGTTCGCGTTCTCAGGTTTCTGTCACTCCGGCAGAACTTCCCCCGCTTCGTTACAAATACTACCAACCCTAGGGTGTTTGATCCATGCGCGCACAAATATAATGGACACCAAAGGACAGCACCATATAGACATACAACTCTAATGAACCTCATGCATTCAATTAAGCAATCAAAAGACAAATAAACTACGGAAACATGATGTAAATCATAGGATAAATATTATAGCATCAAACACCATGTTTACATAGGACGGTACAGAGGTTTGTGGGAGGATGAACCACTGAATACAAGGAGGAGATGGTGATGGAGATGGCGGTGAAGACGGCGGAGAGGGCAGCGGGCGCAGGGCGGCGGCGGCGCCGGCGGCGGGGAACTCCTTTCCCCGCCGCCGGCAAGCTTGGGGAGCGCCGCCCCTTAGCCTCCCTCCTTCATGGCTTCTTGGGAGCCCTCCCCCATGGAGATGGGATCCATGGGGGAGGCAAAAACGTGGCTTTTGGTGGCTGAAATTCGTGGGTGGAGGAGTCCTCCACGAATTAGGTTTCCTCCCTTTATATATCTTCTCGGATTTCCGTCACCCCTTTTAGGGTTCCACCAAAACGGGCCTACAGGCCGCGTCCGAACTCCGATTGGGCTGATCTCGGGCTTAAAATCTTCGTATGGAAAATTGTGACAACTTTCGTAACAGCCAGGTCTCCATTGACGTCATCTTCGAGGGTCAAACTGGCAATCTTCGTAAAAAGTTCTCAGACAGATTTCAGGAAAGTCCCAATTCGACTCCAACAAGGTTTCCTCTTGTATTCTTGATAATTTCTACACATCAAAGAGTAAAACAAGAACATTGTGCACTTTTGCAACTATTAGTAGGTTAGTCCAAATAAATAATAAACTTAATATAAAACAAGTGCTAAAAGCATAAAAATGGCATGAAACAATCAAAAATTATAGATACGTTTTGGACGTATCAACATCCCCAAGCTTAATTCCTGCTCGTCCTCGAGTAGGTAAATGATAACAAAATAATTTTTGATTGTAAATGCTATGATCAGGTCTTTAACAATTGCATGATGTATGGATAATAAAACTTAGCAATCATGTTTCCTAATGAAAAGTATCAACGAACTAAGAGCTTATAACATGAAATTTATAAACATCAACAAGATTGTAATGACCATAATAAGCATGATAGAGTGGTATCTCGCTTGCCCTTAATTGTGGAGCAAAACATAAATGCCAAGGCACCTCTGAAGTTCAAGTGAAGACTAGATATAGAGATATCAAAGATAAAAGCATCATGGTTATACCTCAATTAATCGTATTCTGGGACAAGCACATTACACTAAGAACGACAGCTATGCTCTCGAAGAAGTGCTCAAAGAAAGGATGGTGACTCAACATAAAAATAAAAGATTGGCCCTTCGCAGAGGGAAGCAGGGATTAACACGTGCTAGAGCTTTTTGTTTTAAAAACAGAGGTAAAAATGTTTTGAGAGGTGTTTGTTAATTGTCAACGAATGGTAGCGGGTGAGAACAGTATTCTACCTGTCAAACGGACTTTTAAGAGCGGCTCCCATGAAGGACGTTATTTCTACCAGCAAGGCAGATCATCCCCTTTCTCTTTGGTTTACACACATTCAGGTATTTCACTGTTTGTCATTGCTTACTGATGAATCAGGGCAAAAGTGTGAAGAGAATTAATTGGTTAAAGTTGTAATTAATTGGGACTGGGCACCCCGTTGCCAGCTCTTTTTGCAAGTTATTGGATAAGCGGATGTATATGCCACTAGTCCAGGTGTAAAAGTCCATTTGACAAATAGAATAAAGAATAACCACACTAATTCCTCATGAGCTAGTAAACATTGACACAAAAAGAGAAATATTTTGAAGGTTTTAAAGGTAGCACATGCAAATTTACTTGGAATGGCTTGAAATACCATGCATAGGAATTTTTTGGTGGACTCTTTGGGATAACTTGGTTTTAAGGATTTGGATGCACGAGCAGCATTCCCGCTCAGTACAAGTGAAGGCTAGCAATAGACTGGGAAGCGACAACCACGAGAGCGATAACGGTCATAATCATGCTTGCGACAAAATAAAATTAACGGAGGCATAAAAACGATACTAAAACTCTGAGGCAAAATAGATCATCAAGGCTTAATTGACTTTTATTTTTCAGTCATAACATGTGTGAGCATGTGCCAAGTCGATTCAAGTGAATTATTCAGAGGAGGATACCACAATACCATACCATTTATGAACAGGACAATGCATGTTGATATCAAAATAACATAATATGCACTATTAGCTAGTTGAGACTAACCATAAGAAAACATAAACTACTAAACAGTATTATTCACACATCATTTTTAAGTTTCAACAAGTAATCCATTAACCAAGTAAACATTGAAAACAGAGGATAAATAAAATATGTGACGATCCACTTATTAATGTAACTGGTGTTTGATGCTAAGATAAATAGATAATAAAATACAGCCGCTTCAAGTTTAGTTAAGTTCCTATGTTGCTCAAAAAACAAAGTTTAAAGGTTTGCAAACCGTGGGGTTATTGATGAAGAGGGATGCGGGGACATCCCCAAGCTTATGACTTTGGTAATTCTTCAATATTCCATAGTTTGGTGTTCCTTCATTCTCTGTGAAAAAACTTCAACACAAAAACTTTCCCATTCTTTTCTGCGGTTAGACATTAGTACAATAGATAATATTTCCCAAGTGCTACTATTAAACCAAATAAAATTTTGTTTTTAAGTTACAGAAAGGTTGCTTAAATGGCCAACTTATAAATGAAAGGTAAGAACCATTAAAAATCAAATGAAAACGAAAAGAGGCCACTCTTGCAACAAAAGTCAGAATCTGTCCAGAAAAACAGCAGCTGGAAAACGCAATTTTTAGGTGCACTTAAACATGCCCGAAATTTTAGCCAATTTTTGTACATGCAGAGGATTAGGTGCTACAACATCAGTAATTTTTTCGTGATTTTTAGAGCTTCCAGTAAAATATGAAAAATCGCGCAATAAGCAGTAGATACCGAAAACAGAAAATCACTTTTTACATATGTATCAACTAAGCTAAATGGATAAAACTTGGTACTTTATTTTTGATAAACTAAGAAACCAGAGGCTAAGCAAGACCTAAACATGCTAGCTACAGCAAGGAAAACTCTAAAAAAATCAAAAGTAAAACCCAAATAAAATTAAAATAAAGAACCAAACAAAGAAGCAAAACAAAAGAAAATATTTTTGTTATTTTGAATTTATAAGTGAAAGTAAAGAAGCAATCGAAACCAAATAAGGAGCCTAATAAAACTAAAGAAGGTAAAACCAAGACATATAAAAGCAATTATAATACAAGTTAAGACAATACATATCATGTGGACGGGTAATATAGAGTATGAACGAGACAACCTCATGTTAGTTGATGAATAGGGGGATGACTCGGGCATCCCCAAGCTTAGATGATTGTATCTTCTTGAATATGTTCTTGGGATGCACCTACACATCCCCAAGCTTGAGCTCTTGCGTCTTCTTATTCATCTCATATCACCATATTGATTAGATCTTATAAGCTACATCCACATAAAACTTCACAAAACTCATTAGTAGGGTTAGTACTCATTAAATAAAATCCACTCATGTTCAAGCATTGACAAGTTTTATAATTTTTACTCAACATTAGCCACTGTATATACTAAGGTGTTCATGATTTCCGTTGTCCGTCGAAAAACTAATGAAACTAACAACACCAAGTACAATATTGAATAAACAAAGAAATCTGTCAAAACTGAACAGTCCGTAAAGATGGCATTCAACGAGATAGTTAAGTAGCTCAAATCGAAAAACTTTAGTCTAATGAAAGAAAGATAATAATCTCAGGTTTATGCACAAAAATTTTCAAGTCAAAATACTATTCTGAGATTTATCACGATTTTATTTACAGAGAAGCACAAAATCTGTCTAAACAGAACAGTCAGTAAAGATCGAATTTTTCGACCTATCTACGTACCTTAAATCAGAAAAAGTTAGTCTAATGAAAGAAAGCTAATAAGCATCACTTTGCACTCAAGAAATTTCAGATCAAGATCACGTTCTGGTGATTTTAAACATTTAATACGGTGGAGCACAGAAAATCTGTTTCTGGACAGCAAAGTAAAACTATCAACTTTCAATTAACTAAAGACTATAATTAGCATTTTATTTTTATGTACAGAGGTATATACACAATATTTACAATATTTACATGTTTTTAATGAAAAGCTTCCATGGAAAGATTTGTTTTGGTTTCATAGGCATGAACACAAGTGTTCAAGGTCGACCCCCATTTAACCATTACTCATCTTTCCAATCACTTTTCTTTTTGAAAACGTTTTTAGATAACAACTACACCTAATTTTTTTTGTAATTCGCATTCCCTATCCATAGTAAGATAAAGAACAACTTAATACTGAAAATAAAAACTACTTAGAGATAAAGCAAACAAGTGCACACAAGAACATTAACCTACGCTATGGCTCCCCGGCAACGGCGCCAGAAAAGGTCTTGATAACCCACAAGTATAGGGGATCGCGTGTAGCCTTTTCGATAAGTAAGAGTGTCGAACCCAACGAGGAGCTAAAGGTAGGATAAGTATTCTCTCAAGTTCTATCAACCACTGATACAACTCTACGCACACTAAACGTTTGCATTATCTAGAAAATAAAACTACGGTAGCAATACGGGTATGAGAGGTAGTTTTGCAAGATAATAAATACAAGAAAGTAAATGTTAGTGCTGCAGCAATAAAATACACTAAGTAACCATATACTAACAGTACCATGAGTGTGGAAAAGTGGTGGTAATTGTGGTGGCTTTGTCCAAGATTAATTAGTGAAGGTACTTGGTTCATTGTCTTCGATGCAGTTTTCTATGTGGGAGAGGCTAAATATACATGCACTCCACTACTTGGGATTACAAGTACTATATGATTGGATTGTTAGCAAGCATCCGCAAATACTAACAATGCATTAAGGTTTCCCCAACCATAGCCTTAAGTTCAAGGTCCTCTTACTCCCATACGTGCAACTAATCGGTTCGCGTTCTCAGGTTTCTGTCACTCCGGCAGAACTTCCCCCGCTTCGTTACAAATACTACCAACCCTAGGGTGTTTGATCCATGCGCGCACAAATATAATGGACAAAAAAGGACAGTACCATATAGACAAATAAACTACGGAAACATGATGTAAATCATAGGATAAATATTATAGCATCAAACACCATGTTTACATAGGATGGTACAGAGGTTTATGGGAGGATGAACCACTGAATACAAGGAGGAGATGATGATGGAGATGGCGGTGAAGACGGCGGAGAGGGCAGCGAGGAGCGCAGGGCGGCGGCGGCGGCGCCGGCGGCGCGGGGAACTCCTTCCCTGCCGCCGGCATCATGGGGGAGCGCTGCCCCTTAGCCTCCCTCCTTCATGGCTTCTTGGGAGCCCTCCCCCATGGAGATGGGATCCATGGGGGAGGCAAAAACGTGGCTTTTGGTGGCTGAAATTCGTGGGTGGAGGAGTCCTCCACGAATTAGGTTTCCTCCCTTTATATATCTTCTCGGATTTCCGTCACCCTCTTTTAGGGTTCCGCCAAAACGGGCTACAGGCCGCGTCCGAACTCCGATTGGGCTGATCTCGGGCTTAAAATCTTCGTATGGAAAATTGTGACAACTTTCGTAAGAGCTAGGTCTCCATTTGACGTCATCTTCGAGGGTCAAACTGACAATATTCGTAAAAAGTTCTCAGACAGATTTCAGGAAAGTTCCAATTCGACTCCAACAAGGTTTCCTCTTGGATTCTTGATAATTTCTACACATCAAATAGTAAAACAAGAACATTGTGCACTTTTGCAACTATTAGTAGGTTAGTCCAAATAAATAATAAACTTAATATAAAAACAAGTGCTAAAAGCATAAAAATGGCATGAAACAATCAAAAATTATAGATACGTTTTGGACGTATCACACATGAAAAATTTACTTGGAATGGCAGGAAAATACCACATAATAAGTAGTTATGGTGGACACAGATGGCATGGATTTTGGCTCAAGGGTTTTGGATGCACAAGCAGCATTCCCGCTTAGTACAGAGTTTAGGCTAGCAAGGTTATTTAAGCAAACACAGACTGTCAACCGGTACAGCAAGAACTCATATAAAAAAAAACATGCTTGAAAAATTACAAGACTCCACATTGTCTTCCTTGTTAACCAAAACTTTTCACTAGAAAATATCTAGACTTTGGAACTACCAATGATACAAATCAAATATCAATAAGCTTTACAGTAGTTCTTCACTAATAGCCTTTACTTACATGATGCACAAGTCTAAATATTATTTACTTGGTAACTCAAAACAATTGAGAAGTATCAAATTACTTAAGACAGTGATCTACAAGACTTATGTAAGCATTTTTTACCACTACCACATGCATAGCATTTTCTGTTCCAACCAAACACCAATCAACTTATTTGAACAACTCTCCAAACAAATATAAGTGAAGCAAGAGAGTACTTTATTCAAAAGAAACTAATAGCTCTGACAAGAGATATATGAAAACAGAGAGCTAGAAGCTTTAGCAGTAGCTAGACAAGAATACTCAACAAATATAAGTGAAGAACAAGAGTATTCCAATGAAAAAGCGGAGCGTGTCTCTCTCCCAAACAAGAGTGCTAGGATCCAACAAGTATAGAGCAGCAAACAAAACAAAAACAAACTGAAAACAAAAGCACACTGACGCTCCAAGAAAAGTACATATAATGTGAAGAAATAAAAATATAGTCTCACTAGAGATGACCTCATAGTTTGTTGATGAAGAAGGGGATGCCTTGGGCATTCCCAAGCTTAGACGTTTGAGTCTTCTTGAATATATTGGGGAGATCCATGGGAGCTTTCCCAAGCTTAAGCTTTTCACTCTTCTTGATCTTATAATATCATCCTCCTCTCTTAACACTTGAAAACTTCCTTCACACCAAAACTCAACATTTTTCTCATTAGCGGGTTAGTGCATCAAAACAAATAATCTCACTTGATTCTGTAAGGACACAAATTCATAAGTAATCATTTTCAAACATTAGCTACTGTTACTAGGTTTAAGTAATGCTCTTTCACCTTAAAAGAAACCACTCAACACTTGTAAAAGATAGAATGCAAAACAAATACAGAATCTGTCAAAACCAGAACAGTCCGTAAAGATGATTTTGTTCGGGACACTTGCGTCGCTCAAATCGAAAAACTTTAGTCGTACGAAAGTTGCGTACATATCTCAGGAACACGCACAAAAATTGGCAGATGTTTTCAAATGTTTCTGATTTTCTACGGCGAGAAACGGTGATGTTCCAGAAATCTGTTCCTGTGCAGTAATCCAAATATAGGTACCATCTTGTCATAAGAGACTTTTCTTGGCACAACAAAACAGCAAATAAAATATACAAATGAGTTGTTACAGAAGTAAACAAGCTTCGTGACACAAAAAACAAAAATAACAGAAAGTAAAAACAATGGGTTGTCTCCCATAAGCGCTTCTCTTTAATGCCTTTTAGCTAGGCATGAAACATGAATCAAGTATTGTCAAGACTAGAAACATCAACATCATCAAAAGCTTCATCAAAAACACAGCTTGTATTTTTAAGTTTAGAGAATTATTGAGAAGAAAATTTAAACAAACCATTGCATGATTGATAACCCCCAAGAGCAGGGGATCACTTTAGCACCTCTCAATGTGGAAGTAGGGTATCGATCCGCAGGAGCAAGAAGGAAAAGTTATCTATTCCCTACAACTAAAGTGTCACAAGTTTTAGTTGATTATGCACTAAACAAGTTTAAGGAACAAGATGGTTGATTTAATGGATGGAAGTTTAATATAACAAAACAAGAATGTAAAAGTGTCCCAATCCTCTTCAATGCAAGAGGACAAGACAAAGGTTTTCTCTTATAGGAACAATGGACATGGGTTCATGGGTTCACTTAATCCTCTCTCTCATCTACGGTGATTATCATGTTATAGATAAAGTACACACAATTGTCATGTTTTAATGGTAGCTTTTATGACGGCTATATGTCCTAAAACACATAGTTGAAAGAAGTACTCATTTGTGTTGCTATGTCACCCTCGTAAGGCTAGCGTGGTTGCTCTCACTCCCACATCATACTCTTCCTTTTTACCCCCAGATAAAGAATGTTGGGCTGTATTTCGCATGTCACTCAATACATATGCCGTGTCACATCGGCCATCCTGTACCTACATACATCATACTTCATAATGGACAATATTCTAAACACTAGTGCAATGATTCATAATTCGTGTGCATGACCACATCTCTCTCATCTATCCACACTTGGTGGTGTCAATCACCTCATGACAAGGATAAACAAGGCATTATGCATAAATCAAACCATCACATGCATCATAGAATATCTCCAAAGTATGACAAATCATAAAAGCTCCAACACAACGGTAAATGTATAACAAATCATCTCATACCACAATATCCACCATAAGAATTACATAGATAGATCCATACTTATGCAAGGCACATCATATGGACTCCAACAATGATCATACATAGAGAGATTAGATCAAGTTACCACCACAAACCCAAAGTCCAGGGGGTGGACTACTCCCCCTTCATCATGGAGACGGTGGAGAAGTCGTTGGAGAAGATGGAGACCACCCCTCCAATCTGCAGCTCCAGGTCTTGTTTCGTGTTTCTGTGTTTCGGGGCGCTCCTTCCAGAGAACGTCGGGGGACTATTTTTATAGGCGTTTTTAGGTCAAAACGGAGTCGGTGGAGGAAAGATCGACGGCAACGGGGCTCCGAGGCCCAATTGATGGGTCCCACGCGGCCAGGTACAGGGGCCGCGTGGGCCCACCCTTTTGGCCCTCGGGCTCCGTTTGTTCGCTTCCTTCGCCCCAAGTCTTCTTCCTTCCAAATATTGACGCTCGTAAATTTGCAGGTCATTTGGACGTCGTTTGGGTCCCTGAAACATTAAAGGAAAGAAATAGGGTTTTCTGCCTGCGCAGGGTTAATTCCATAAAAAATAGGAAACATATCAAATATTCCCAAAATCATTATAAAACAGTGATATAACCCTTATATGATGCAAATATGACTGGAATATAAGTAAAATAATGCAAAGTTCATGTATGCATTTTACATGCATCAACATCCCCAAGCTTAACCTATACTCGTCCTCGAGTATGAAGGTGATAAAACTAACATGGACTTTGCAATTTAATACTATCAATGGATATCAAAGATGATTACTATTGCTACATAGAGTAAAATGATTCATTCTTAAAAGGAGTAGCAATATGCAAGATAGTTTATGAAGTGATATCAAGTATTCAATGCAAGGATGTTCAATGATAATTCACAAAGTGTAACATGAGAGAAAAGTACTATGGACCACATGTATGCATAATAATAAGTAAGAACATCCTACAATGGTCATAGAGTATTGGTGAAAATCTGAATATAAAAGGTGGACACTTTGGAAAGATATATATATGAGTAGAGGTAAAGCATGAATAAATTTCATCTAACTTCTGAACTTCTCTACTTAAGTCAATGATTGTAATATGGTAATCCTTGGTGTCAAGCTCTCATTCCCCTATCATAGCATCTTGAATGATTAAGTTTAAAGTGAAAGAAATACGAGTAGTGTGCTTGACAAAGTACAGGTTGAAAGTCTCATGCCCCTTGAATACAAGTACCTACTCCATGTGTTACTCAACTTGGAAAACAAAGCAAGTTCAAGTTAAATATCATTGTAAGTAATAATAGTATCATTAAGAGCGTCAACTGGGGTACCTCTTGTCCCAGGATATGGAACAAGCCCATATCAAAATGACAAGACAAACAAACATAATGAACAATCTCAACACCCTTTTTATTTACCATTAGATAGCTTTTTATTGTAAGGTGTATCACAGAAGGTTCACCATAGCATGTAAGTAAATTTCCACCATGAATGATGCATGGCTTAGATTAGCGGCCCAGGCGTCTCTCTAACCATTTATACAAACTCATTTAAACTCACTTCATTTCCTCATTTATTTCACCCATGGTAAGCATCCATAAACAAAAGTACATGATATCAACTAAATGAGATGAAGTGCAATGTTGAAAGCTTGCCATGTGACAGCACATATGAGCTAACTCTCAACCAAAGACATTTGTCAAGTCCACAACATCATAATTTTAATCACAATGGGTCATATTTTATTTATGCAATGAAAGTAAAGTGTGCATCAAGTTCGAGAGAGCTATATAACCAACTTTTCCCACAACAATTAACAACATAAGCATTTTCATTCAGAGGTATAGATAACACAAATATCATGATAAACATACTCGGAATAGCATAAAGCTAATAGGTAGATATGGTGGACTCACTGGAAAAACTTTGGTTGAAGGTGTTGGAAACAAGTTTTTGCTTGTTGGAATTTTTGGGCTAGCAAGAGGGAGAAAGTTGACCATCTAAATGCATGCATGAGTGTCCATAGAACTAACTAATCCATGTTAAAACAAGGTAGAATAACATTTAGCATCAAAACATGAATAAAAGATAGCTCTTGATAAAATATTTGCAAATTATTACTCATTAACAAGCTCATGAATCATGCAATTATATGTATCTTTTAAAATTAACTCCAACATCCCTTTTCCCAATCTTATAATAGCATCCAACATAATTCAACCCAAATTTCCAGTAGCTCTCTCATATATAAATGATAGTGTGGTGGTCTCACAAAATAAAAATCTAACCTAAACAAACAAAAAGACGCTCCAAGTTTATGCGATAAAGTGTTTCGATCGAAAAACAGAAGTTAGACGTGTGCAAACCGAGAGTGTGTAGGTCCAGTGGGGTTGTCTTCACATCCCCAAGCTTATGGTCTTCACCATCCTTGGATAGCTCTTGGTGCATCTCCTCTAATCCCTGTGAAAAAACTTCAAAACACCGTTTCTCCCATTTCTTTTTCTGTGGGGCACATTAGTAGTGATAAACAAATAGATTTCTTGCTGCATATAATCCTTGAACAAAAATTCATATGAATGTCCAGAAATGTATAATGTTGTATGCCTACTCATAAACTCAATTGGATCAAAAAGATTCAAGTTAAAAGTTCTAAGCATGCATCAAACAAAATGGGACAGAATCTGTCCAGAAAAACAGCAGCAGCAAAACGTATTTTTCTACCCTACTTAACTTTGTCGGAAAATTCCGAAAAAATTCATGCATACAGAGGATGAAAAGTTGCCACTACAGTTTAAATATGAGCTCATTCGGAGTTACAGAATAAGAATTAAAAATCATACCGTGCACAGATTCGTGCAGGAATAAATCTCCGAACGCTATAAGCAACTTTTTCATACCAAAATGAGTAAAACTTGGCACTTTATTAAAAATTCCAGAAACTAAACTAAACACTAAGTCTCTTGTTACAGCAAGAGGACACAAGAAAATCACAAATAAAAACAACCGGGTTGCCTCCCGTAAAGCGCTTTCTTTATAGCCATATAGCTAGGCTTCTTACTTGATGTTTATGAAGGTTGAAGCTCATGAGGGAGCTTAACTTTGATGTGTCCCTCTTCCTTGGAAAGTGTTCATGCATAATACCAGGATCCCATGGTGTTCTCAAACCAATCAAAATAATAGTCAAGTTGAACCCTAGTTGAGAGAAAAACAAAACACAAAAGTAATAACAACGAAGTCTAACTTTCTTTCTATGCATTGGCATTTTGTATATGAATGAATCACCATAAATAGAAGTTTCCCAATGCATATTAACAATATTTACTTGCAGCATATAATTATTAGCATAAAGAGGGTTTTATCACCTCCTCTTTCATAATAGTTGCAAGTAGTAGAAATAAATTCAACCATATAACCACAAGAATCATTCAACTTAGATAATTTAGGCACATAAAGAGGATTATTAAATTTATTATGGAATTCATTAGCATGCTTCCCTCTTTCAAAATAGTTAATAAGATCAATATCAAGTTTACTATCATGATTGCAACAAAGATTTGGAACTAAAGATAGTTGCAAACACATAAGTATTTCTCAACATAAGCAAATTTCTCCTCTATGGTGTAAGTAGGAGAGTTCAAGAACAAAGTAGGACTCTCATGAGTAAGAGTACCATCACAAACAGCAAGTATATCATTTTTATCCTCACATAATTTAGTAACAACTAAACATGGAGGTTTATCAATAAGCATAGGACCATCATCTAAAGCATTATCATATAGCATATTTAAGCAATACTCCTCATTATCATCAATAAGTTCACTAGTAGCATTAATAGAAAGTAAAGGAGCATTTTTAGTTTCATCATAATAGCATGGGTTATCATATAGGACCATAGCATTTTCAGTTTCACACTCATCATAACATGGATTCTCATAAATAACAAAAGATTTTTGAGTTTGAGTGTTACTATCATTTGTTGATGGTGAAGTTGGGAGATCCAACTCTTCCCCAAGCTTAGGTTGGAACACATCCATTTCAATCTCCTCTTCACATACTTCCTCTTCCAAGCTTATGTTTTCATCATCCTCTTGGGGTTGCACGGGCATCCCCAAGCTTAAGCTTTTGTCATCTTCTTCCTGCAAAATATTAGAGCTTTCTTTGGCAGCTCTCTTCCTTGTGTCAACAACATAGATATTTTCATTAAATTCAAGTATGCAGAGATCAAGGATATTGGCAATAAAAACTTTAAATTGAGAAGCTATAGGGCAGGTTTCATGTTCATCAATGAAGGTGTATAATTCATAGGCTGCCATAAAAATAACAAATTGCTCTACTTCTTCCATCCCTAAGTGAGCATAATTCCATGTATGATAAGTTGCAATAACATGTTCTCTATTGGAAGGGCATTGGAATTCAAAGTGTCTAAAGTATTCAGAGCAACAAGTTTCTTCCTTATGATAATTAAGCAGCACACTAGCAATTTTATTTAGAAGCTCTATGTATTCTCCTAATCTTTTCCCTTCATTTGATTTTCTAAATTCAGCAGCCATCATGGCGTTTTCATAACAGTTTTCCATTTTCTAATTTTTTTTGGGTTTTTGATATATAAAACTGAAAGTAAAACTAATGAGAAACTCACAACCAAACAAGTTTAAAGGAACCTCCCCAAGCTTAGATGATTGCAAGATATAAAACAAAAATAAATCTAAAGTCTAGTGCACACAAGAATAGAACTTAAGCGCTACGCTCCCGGCAACGGCGCCAGAAAAGTACTTGATAACCCCCAAGAGCAGGGGATCACTGTAGCACCTCTCAATGTGGAAGTAGGTATCGATCCGCAGGAGCAAGAAGGAAAAGTTATCTATTCCCTACAACTAAAGTGTCACAAGTTTTAGTTGATTATGCACTAAACAAGTTTAAGAACAAGATGGTTGATTTAATGGATGGAAGTTTAATGTAACAAAACAAGAATGTAAAAGTGTCCCAATCCTCTTCAATGCAAGAGGACAAGACAAAGGTTTTCTCTTATAGGAACAATGGACATGGGTTCATGGGTTCACTTAATCCTCTCTCTCATCTACGGTGATTATCATGTTATAGATAAAGTACACACAATTGTCATGTTTTAATGGTAGCTTTTATGACGGCTATATGTCCTAAAACACATAGTTGAAAGAAGTACTCATTTGTGTTGCTAGGTCACCCTCGTAAGGCTAGCGTGGTTGCTCTCACTCCCACATCATACTCTTCCTTTTTACCCCCAGATAAAGGATGTTGGGCTGTATTTCACATGTCACTCAATACATATGCCGTGTCACATCGGCCATCCCGTACCTACATACATCATACTTCATAATGGACAATATTCTAAACACTAGTGCAATGATTCATAATTCGTGTGCATGACCACATCTCTCTCATCTATCCACACTTGGTGGTGTCAATCACCTCATGACAAGGATAAACAAGGCATTATGCATAAATCAAACCATCACATGCATCATAGAATATCTCCAAAGTATGACAAATCATAAAAGCTCCAACACAACGGTAAATGTATAACAAATCATCTCATACCACAATATCCACCATAAGAATTACATAGATAGATCCATACTTATGCAAGGCACATCATATGGACTCCAACAATGATCATACATAGAGAGATTAGATCAAGTTACCACCACAAACCCAAGTCCAGGGGGTGGACTACTCCCCCTTCATCATGGAGACGGTGGAGAAGTCGTTGAGAAGATGGAGACCACCCCGGCAGCGCCCCGCCGGAGTTTTCCCCCTCCAATCTGCAGCTCCAGGTCTCTGTTTCGTGGTTTCTGTGTTTCGGCGGCGCTCCTTCCAGAGAACGTCGGGGGACTATTTTTATAGGCGTTTTTAGGTCAAAACGGAGTCGGTGGAGGAAAGATCGACGGCAGCGGGGCTCGAGGCCCAATTGATGGGTCCCACGCGGCCAGGTACAGGGGCCGCGTGGGCCCACCCCTTTTGGCCCTCGGGCTCCTTTTGTTCGCTTCCTTGCCCCAAGTCTTATTGCTTCCAAATATTGACGCTCGTAAATTTGCAGGTCATTTGGACGTCGTTTGGGTCCCTGAAACATTAAAGGAAAGAAATAGGGTTTTCTGCCTACGCAGGGTTAATTCCATAAAATAGGAAACATATCAAATATTCCCAAAATCATTATAAAACAGTGATATAACCCTTATATGATGCAAATATGACTGGAATATAAGTAGAAATAATGCAAAGTTCATGTATGCATTTTACATGCATCAATGATTCATTAACTAATCCACGAAATTCTTCCTCAGTTTCAAACAAATCAACAAATGTTGGTTTCGGTTTAGGCACTTTGGGCACATATATGAATTTCTCCCCCTTGTCTAATAGATGCTCTTGCTTTTTAGCTTTAAGTGAGGAAAAAGTAGAATTCAAAGTATCAATAACCTCCTCTATTTCTCCTTTCCTAGAATTTTATTATCATGGATAGCACTAGTTTCTAAAACAGTAACCCTTCTGTTAATTTTTCCAAAAGATTCACCAAGTTTACTAGTACTATCATGGAGCTTTTCTATCTCATTGATCTTATCAATACTTGGAAGGCTTTTCTCTATAGATTCTAGTTTTTTCATGACATCCTCAAGAGAAATTTCAATTTTAAATTCATTAACAGGTGGTATCCCAACTAGACTTTCAATGATGTAACTAGCTTCTAAAGCAGGGTACCTAGGAAGTTCCCTCCTGTTAAAGTGTCCAAACATACCTATACCAATTAGTGATGCCAACATAAAAATTCCTAAGAAGGGTTGTAGTGGAATGTTTCTTAGCACACCTATGATGAGCATTACTAATTCTATACCAAGCATCTTTCAAACTTTCTCCCCCTTGTTGCTTAAAAGTACGAACCTCAACCTCAGGAGATGAAGCATAATACGCAGAACCAGACATGATGACTAAACAAAAAGATAACAACTCAAAATTAACTAAGTGCAGGATTTTTTTGTGTTTTTGGGTTTTAACAGCAAACAAGATAAAATAAAATAAACTAAGCAAGACAAAAACAAAGTAATGAGATTCGAAGTGTGAGACTCCCCTATCTGGAGATTCCAGTATCCCCGGCAACGGTGCCAGAAAAATGTCTTGATGGCGTGTTAACGGTAGAGTGTTTTATTACTTCCCAGCAACAGCACCAGAAGATCTGCTTGTTGACCGTGACAATACACGTTCGTTGGGAGACCCCAAGAGGAAGGTATGATGTAGTGCAGCAGCAGTTTTCCCTTGAAATATGACCAAGGTTTATCGAACCAGGAGGACACGGAGGTTCTTCAGAAGGTTGTCAGCGGCGCAACTGACGTGGAACCTGCACACAACACAAGCAAACTACTTTGCCCCAACGAAACAGAGAGGTTGTCAATCTCTCCGGCTTACTGAAAACAAAGGATTAAACGTATTGTGTGGAAAACAGTAATGAGTGCAGAAAGTAACAGAGAACAAATGATTGCAGTTGGTGGTTTTATCAGTATGAGGAAATGGACCGGGGTCCACAGTTCACTAGTGGTGTCTCTCCATAAAAGATAACTAACATGTTGGGTAAACAAATTACAGCTGGGCAATTGACAAATAATGAGCGCATGACAATGCAATATATGACAAGATGATTATTATGAGATTTAATTGGGCATTACAACAAAGTACATAGACTTGCTATCCAACGCATCTATGCCTAAATAATCCACCTTCCGGTTAGCATCCGCACCCCTTCCGGTATTGAGTTGCAAACAACAGATTATTGCATGAAGTAAAGTGTGTAATCTAAACAATGCAAATGACACGTAGACAATGCATCATTGTTTTATCCCTAGTGGCAACAACACATCCACAACCTTAGTCGTTTCTGTCATCTCGAGCCCAGATTACTGGAGGCATGAACCCACTATCTAGCATAAATACTCCCTCTTGAAGTTACAAGCATCTACTTGGCCAAAGCATCTACTAGCAACGGAGAGCATGCAAGATCATAAACAACATAAATAGATAGATTGATAAACAACTTGCTCATAGTATCAATATTCATCGGATCCCAACAAACACGACATGTAGCATTACAAAAAGATGATCTTGATCATGTTAGGCAGCTCACAAGATCTAAACATGGAGGTACCATCTAGCTACTGCTATGGACCCGTAGTCCAAGGATGAACTACTCACGCATCACTCCGGAGGCAGGCATGGCGGTGTAGAGGCCTCCGGTGAGGATCTCACCTCCGGCAGGGTGTCGGGAAGAGCTTTAGAACCCTCCCGATCTAGGGTTGACGACGGCGGCGGTGACGGAACTTTTCATGGAATATGATCGGTGTTTTTAGGGTTTTCGGGACATCGGGAATAAATAGGCGAAAGGGCGGCGTCGGGAGGCACCCGAGACGGCCACGCCCGGGCTGGGCGCGGGCCCACCCCTTGCCGCACCCTAGGGTGGCGTGGCTGCCTCGTGGCCCCACTCCGTCTCCCCTTCTGGCTTCTGGAGTCTTCCGATGAGATATTTGCACACGTTGATTTTCGTGCAATTCCGAGAATATTTTGCGACTAGCTTTTCTAAAAGAGAAAAACAGCAGAAAACAGGAACTGACACTTCGGCATCTTGTTAATAGGTTAGTCACAGAAAATGCATAAAAATGCTATGTGATTGCGTGGATCACACGTTAGTTGGGAGACCCCAAGAGGAAGGTTTGATGCAGTGTAGCAGCAGTTTTCCCTCAGTATGAAACCATGGTTTAATCGAACCAGTAGGAGCAAGAAATCACTTCTGAAGGTTGTTGGTGGCGGAATATGGCACGGCGCAACACCAGGGAATCCGGCGCCGACGTGGAATCTGCACACAAAACAATCAAATAAATTTGCCCCAACGAAACAGTGAGGTTGTCAATCTCACCGGCTTGCTGAAAACAAAGGATTAAACGTATGGTGTGGAAAACTGTAGTAAATTGCAGAGAATGAAAAGGAACCGTGTTTGCAGTTGGTTGTATTATCAGTGTAAAAGAATGGACCGGCGTCCACAGTTCATTAGTGGTGTCTCTCCATAAAAGATAACTAACATGCTGGGTGAACAAATTACAGCTGGGCAATTGACAAAATATTGAGCGCATGACAATGCATATATATGACATGATGATTACTATGATATTCATGTGGGCATTACGACAAAATACATAGACCGTTATCCAACAGCGTCTATGACTAATAATCCACCGCCAGGTTGTCATACCGAGTTCCCCGTTGGTATTAAGTTGCAAGCAACGGATAATTGCATTAAGTAATGTGCGTAATGTAAACAAATGCATTAGACCTAACGGCGCACCCTTAAGCTAAGCATCGGTTATTTTATCCCTAGTGGCAACATCACATCACAATCTTAGAAGTTATTGTCACTCTCCCCGATTACCGGAGGCATGAACCCACTATCTAGCATAAATACTCACTCTTGGAGTTACAAGCATCTACTTGGCCAAAGCATCTACTAGTAACGGAAAGCATGCAAGATCATAAATAACATATAAGATAGATTGATAATCAACTTGACATAGTACTCAATATTCATCGGATCCCAGCAAACACAACATGTAGCATTACAATAAGATGATCTTGATCATGATAGGCAGCTCACAAGATCTAAACATGATAGCATAAAGTGGAGAGACAACCATCTAACTACTGCCATGGACCCGTAGTCCAAGGATGAACTACTCACGCATCACTCCGGAGGCAGGCATGGTGATGTAGAGCCCTCCGGTGATGATTCCCCTCTCCGGCAGGGTGCCGGGAAGAGCTTCTAAACCCTCTCGAGCTAGGGTTGACGGCGGCGGCGTCTCTGGAACTTTTCGTGGATAATGGCTCGGGTATTTAGGGTTTTCGCGTCGGGAAGAATAAATAGGCGAAAGGGCGGCGGCTGCAGAGCCACGAGGGCCCCACACCACCCCACGGCGCGGCAGGGGGGCCGCGCGGCCCCATGGTGTGGGTGCCACGTGGCCCTCCTCCGTCTCTCCTCTGGACTCCATCTCCGTGTTGGAAAAATAGGAGGTTCTGTCCAAGTTTCGTCCAATTCCAAGAATATTTCCAGACTAGCTTTTGTGGAATACAAAAATAGCAGAAAACAGGAACTGGCACTGTGGCATCTTGTTAATAGGTTAGTCCCAGAAAATGCATAAAAATGCTATGAAGTGTATATAAAACATGTAACAATTGGTATAATATCAACATGGAACATCAGAAATTATAGATACGTTTGAGACGTATCAAGCATCCCCAAGCTTAGTTCTACTCGTCCCCGAGTAGGTAAAACGATAAAAACAAAATAATTTCTGAGGTGACATGCTACTATCATAATCTTGATCAAATAATACTGTAAAGCACATGTTATGAATGAAGTGATCCAGGTCAATGGTCTATAGTTTGCTAGCAAGTAGATAATGAGCAAACAACTGAATCATATAAGCAAAAACTTTTCATGAATAGTACTTTCGAGACAAGCATCAAGGAGTTTTGCATAAGAGTTAACTCATAAAGCAATAGATTCTAAGTAAAAGGTATTTAACCAATACAAAGTAAGATTTAAGTTTCAGCAATTGCTTTCAACTTTCAACATATATATCTCATGGATATTTGTCAACACAAAGCATATAATAAGTGCAATATACGAGCATATAAAAATTGTTGCACCAAAATTGACACTAGTGTTTGCTTCTAAGATAGAAAGAAGTAGGTAAACTGACTCAACATAAAAGTAAAAGAAAGGCCTTTCGCAGAGGGAAGCAGGGATTAAATCATGTGATAGAGCTTTTTAAGTTTTTGAAAGTTTTGAGAGGTGTTTGTTAATTGTCAACGAATCAGAAAATGGAAAGTACAATCTGACCCCTGCCAACCAGACTTTTAAGAGCGGCTCCCATGAAGGACGTTATTTCTACCAGCAAGGCAGATCATCCCTCTTTCTCTTTTGTTTACACATGCAGATATTTCACTGTTTGTCATTGCTTGACTGATAAATCAGGGCAAAAATGTGAAGAGAATTAAGCGGTTAAAGTTGTAATTAATTGGGACTGGGCACCCCATTTGCCAGCTCTTTTTGCAAAATTAATGGATAAGCGGATGTATATGCCGCTAGTCCGGTGGTAAAGTTTGTTTGACAGTTGACATAAAGACATCCACCCCATCCTCATGAGCTTGGTAAACATTGACACAAAATAGGAGTAATAATTTTTGAATAGTTTAAAGGTAGCACATGAAAAATTTACTTGGAATGGCAAGGAAATACCACATATAGTTAGTTATGGTGGACACATATGGCATGGATTTTGGCTCAAGGTTTTGGATGCACGAGAAGCATTCCCTCTCAGTACAGAGTTTAGGCTAGCAAGGTTATTTGAAGCAAACACAGGATATCAACCGACACAGCAAGGCTTATATGAAAACATATTGCAAGCATTATAAGACTCTACACTGTCTTCCTTGTTAACCAAACCCTTTTAGTAGAAAATATCTAGACCTTAGAGATACCAATCATGCAAACCAAATTTCAATGAGCTTTACGGTAGTTTTTCATTAATATGTTTTAACTATATGATACAAAATCTTAAACATGAACTACTTGATAACTCAAAACAATTGACAAGTATCAAATTATCCAATACAATGATCTACAAGAATATGTAAGCTTTTTCCATTATACCATCTATGTGGCACCCCGATCCAGATGATCGAGTTACCCCATATACCAGCCCCAGAAACACTGGATATATGACAGCTTGATAAACAAAGGCAAAACCAAATATATTCATAAGGCTTCGAGTTCGAACAAATACAAAGTTACAACACGGGTGAGGCTCCAGCTCTTGCGCAACAGGCGCACACAACAGTATGTACATTATTTTCTAACATCGAGCCTCTAGCGGAAATCGTAGCGGAAGCGAAGATAGTAGCGTGGCGACAGCGGCCTTATTCCACAGGGTCCTGCCTGGGACATGGGTTCCTAGTTCTCATAGAGCGGGTACTCGGCGACTGGTTCAGCAGGGTCTGGCCACATGAAAAGCCAGGTAAGTACTTGAAGTACTCGCAAGACATCAGCCCAAAAACAAACAAAGTCTATCTATATGGCATGGCATGGTTCAGAAAGTAACATGGCATGAGTTTGGTTGCGAGGGGGAGTCCAAGCTTAACGGTTGGACAAAACTTACCTACTTACCTTGGTAGGGACATTTTATGTTATCAAGTGAGATCACGTTTCTCACTCAACAACTCGTAACCACCACTAGGCTACCAAGCCTCTAGCCAAGTCTGGCTTAATTCACAACTTCCCGAGTCCTTAGCCAACTCTGGCTTGACTCCCAACAGTTCTTGTGTTCGTTGGTCTCAACTTAAATTATTTCTCCAAGTTCGACTGGACTGACTCATAGTGTGACTTGACCCAAACATCGTCCCATAACCTAGGGACAAGGCTAGAATCTAGATTTCGTTCTCGAGAGGTTGCAACATTTATCCACCCGCTGAAGTCCAGGCTTGTACCGCCGGTACCGAAGTACTAGAACCGATCATGGCGGCAGCACAAACCCACACTTCCACAACCGCTTACTCTACCCGGACACTCCCTGTATAGCCACCGACATAACTCTACGTCTTATGACGAAGTGAATCCGGCACGTCCCTAACAGATGAGCGACGCCTAGCTCTGGAACCTTCTCAAGACTAGCCCCGACCACAAAGGTAACCGACTAGACTTGCCAAATGGGTGGCGTCAAAGGAGGCCTGATAAAATACCCGGTTATGGTCCGCCCATGTGAACGACGCGTGGTTGTGCTGGGTGTTTGGTGAGTGGCACTAAGTGACTCAATCTAGTCGAGGGAGGTGGTTATCTTCTTAGTCAAATTTTAACTTCCAGTTTCCAACAAGATACATGCAACACAAGGTAAGCACATAACAATAACAGCACAGAATAAACATATCACTTGCAGGTAACATAACAATAATAATACCCGGTGACTATGGCGGTTCCTCCAGCCGGTGTCACCAGGGGTTAGTGTTCACAGAATAAATAACATAGTGTTTCAAACGGATAACCGTGGCGGTTCCTCCAGCCGGTGGTCACCGTAAAGAATGAACCGAAAAGCACTCATAAGAATGAGAGAGCATCCATTCCACTCGAGGGTTATTTCGACGTGGTGTCAGCAATCTCGGCAAAAAGAACCAAATGGAAAGTCAGCGTCCCAAGCGTCGCAGTCCAGGTGGCTTACGCCAACCACGTTTGACAGAGGGATAAGAAGCAAATAACTCTTTTGGCAAATGCCCCCAACTCCGAGGATCATAAGATGACATTCGTCCGCTCCTCACCTCGGCGAAGAGGAAAAAGCAAACAAAGCCCCGCAAGCGCGAGACGCACAGTTGTAATATTTCCCCCATTCCTTCGACTGAGGCGGTTCCTCCGGCCATTGTCTAGGGAACGGGAGTGATGCACAGATAAGCAACTATAAGGTAGTGCAATAATTTAAAATGAAATATGGCATGTGAGGTGCAACAGATATTAATTCAACAGTCAAAATATTTCCTAAGTTCGACCAAGTTTGAAATTGGGTTGGTGGCTTGCCTTCGGGTTCAGAGACAACTCCTACTCTGTCGGAGAGGTTCGAATCTATCCAAAACAAGACAAATATGCATCAAAATCCCTCCTAAATTATTTAAATAAATGCCAAAAAAATAAATTCCAAATAAATATTTTCTGGTTCCATTTGAAAGAGAAAATTCAAACAAAGCCAACAAAATTGGTTTCATATTTTTCTGACCATTTTTGGGAGAGAAATTGCAATTCAAAGTTTGGTTCAATTTCTGCCCTTTTTCAACAGAAAAATAAAACAGAAAAACGGTTCAGGAAATGATTAAAAATCTGACCAGTGGGTCCCACCTGTCATAGACTCAAATCGAACCGTTACGCGCGCGGGAAAGAAGAAGAACAGGGTGGCCGTCTCCGGCGAACTCACCGGCGGCGTTTCCAGGAGGCTAGGGCGACGGGGAGGTGGGGAAGAGGAAGCAGTGCGACTCGTGGAGGCCTGCCGCAGCTAGTTCGAGCACCCACGCTTGACGGGGAGGTCGGGCTGGAGCGGAGCTTCTCCTTCTGCGGCTCCGGCGATGTGTCGAGGAAGGATACGACGGCTCCGGCCACCGTTCACCCCGGCGAGCACGGCATCGTCACCGTGGTGCTCTGTGGAGCGTCTGGGTGGAAGGAATCGATCAGGGGGAGGCTGGGGTGTGTGTCAGCCCAGTAAGAACCAGGGTGTACTGGGCCAGGCCTCTATAACCCTCGACACTCGGCGGTGGATCTCGCTAAGGACCAGGCCTGCAAGCCTGGGGTGCCCGCGGGGCAGAATCGCCTCGCGGAGGCCTGAGGAGGCAGCTAGGGCCTGCGGAGCCTCTACTCCACTGCCCCCTCTCCAAGGAAGTTTTCCCTGAAGGGAAGTCAACGCAGAATCCTCCACAGGGCGTTCCCGCCCACGCGAGGGTTCCTTCACTGAAAAGCAAGCTCTGCGGAACGCACATGGCTTCCGCAGCGGCCGCAGAGTGACCGCGCCTCTGCGCAGAGTGACGACGGAGCTACAGTCCCACTTTGGTGATAAAGGAGTCAACAAAGCAGGGGCAACGGCGCAGACCACCAAGCTTTCCTCTTTGGTGATAAGGGAGCAGGCCGGCGCTACGCGCCAAACGCGACGTCACCGTGGGGACTTCTCCCGCTCCTCTGCGGCGGCAGCTGGCCGTCCTGGATGGACGGCGGCCTCTCTGCTGCGGCCTCAGCTTTTGTGCCCGTGGACCGCGCTCATGGACGCCCAAGCAGCGGTGCACCGTGCTCCCGACCGTTGTCGCCATGTGGTAGCTCCTCCGCTGCACAAGGACAGGGAGGAGGCCCGAGGCGCCTATAAAAGGAGCTGGTGCACCACCCTAAGGGAGGGATCGAACACATTTTACTCCAGGTCTAGCTACTCGCGCGCAAGGGAGAAGAAGACAGTAGTTTCCCTCCCTTTGTACGCGCCATTGCCACAACAGTGCCTTCGGCAAGCACGCTGTACTGTAACCTCTACAAGCAGCAATACAGACAGGCAGGACGTAGCGGTTTTACCTCCACAAGAGGGCCGTGAACCTGGGTACGCGCCATGTCTCTCTTTGCCGTGATGTCCCTCCTCAGGCACGACGAGCAACGTCGCCGCGCCGGATGAGGGTTGATTGACGTCGTGTTCAGCCCCTTACACGAACTCTCTTCGCGAGTGTGACTGCCCCTGTTTCGTGGGAGTCATTCTCCGACAGTGTGCGAATCGAGCTGGGGTCAGTGCGGCTCGGGTGGTTGCGATTCCGGCGAGGTGTGGCTCCTCCGGACTCGAGGTTGTGGTGGAGGGTGCTAGAGGGGGTGGGAGAGGTGGTGCGGTGAAGGAATGGTGCGGGGGTGGCCTCTTATAGGGTTCTCGCGCGGCGGCCGTAGTAATGGCGCGGCGAGGTGTCGCCATGGCGTGAAGGCGACGGTGGACGGTGTGTCGCGCGAGCGCTGGCACAGGAGACGCACGCGGCACAGGGGAAGGAGATGGATAGGATCGGCGGCGGTGGAGAGGCTGACAGCGGGGCCCCGACGGCGCTGTTCTGGACGGCGCGTCGGCTAGCGGCCCTGGCGTATGTGGCGGCGGCCGTGCCGCGCTCCTCCGGCGACGCGTGGATGCTGGGAGGTGGGGAGGAGGATGGTGAGTGCGGGAGGCACGCTAGGGCACGGGGTGGTGCGGTTCTCCGGCGACCAGAAACGGACGGCGCTCCGCGGCCACGCCCATGCCGATTCTGGCATGGTCCAGACCATGCCAATGTCGGCATCGTCATCGATATCTCACCTCAGAGCTCCAAATGAGATGAGGTTTGCGTCACCGTACGCCAAATGGAGAATCCAACAACTTTGCTGACCAACGTTTTTGCAAAATCGAAACTTGGTGCGACTAGAATTTTTGAAATACAGTACTGGACAAAAAGGGTTTTAAATGTTTGGAGGGGTAGATGGGGTTAGATGGATCTGCCCTTTTGTCCTGAGGTAGGAGTGAGGGAGGGGAGCTCATCCATGCCTTGGATTCATCCAGGGGAAATGTTTTTGCTAGAGTTTAAAATGTTTTGAGAAAATGGGCAGAATACAAAAAGAATTGTGGAGGGAAAATTTCCTAAGTCAAGGCTCCATATTTTTTTATAAACGTGATCCACATCAACTAGGGAAGGTTCCCTAATTTTTGCAGAATTTTTGGAGACATAGAAATAGGGGTTCCTTTGGAAGGCCAATTAAAAGGGTAATTTTCAAAAAGGAAAAAGAATTTCCCAATTAAATATTTATCCAGGGTTAAAATCACAAATACAAATACCAAGTGGGAGGGAAATGGAAAGCACAAGATCCCACTTGATTTGTCAGATTTGTAAAGGTTCAAGATTTTAAAAAAATGATTTTCCGGAGGCTTAAATCCCTATGCATTAGAAATAAACGGAACAATGCATGTTTTGGAAAAAAATTCAAAAAGGCCAAAATTCAGGGTGTTACAATCTACCACATGCAACATTTTCTGTTCCAACCAAACACCAATCAATTTATTTCAACATAAACTCTCCAAACAATTATAAGTGAAACAAGAGAGTACTTTCTTTAAAAGAACTAACAGCTCTGAATAAGAGATGCATGCAAAACAGGAGCTAAAAGCATAGCAATAACTAGATAAGAATACTCAACAAATATAAGTGAAGAATAGGAGTATTCATATGAAAAAGCGGAGCGTGTCTCTCTCCCAATCAAGAATGCTAGGGTCCAATCAAGTTGACCATAAGAAAAATAAAATACTGAAAATAAAAGCACACAGACGCTCCAAGTAAAGCACATATGATGTGAAAGAATTAAAATATAGTTTCACTAGAGATGACCTGATAAGTTGCTGATGAAGAAGGGGATGCCTTGGGCATCCCCAAGCTTAGACGCTTGAGTCTTCTTGAAATATGCTGGGGTGATCCATGGGAGCATCCCCAAGCTTAAGCTCTTCACTCTTCTTGATCACATTATATCATCCTTCTCTCTTGACCCTTGAAAACTTCCGCCACACCAAACTCAGAGTAATTCTCATTAGAGGGTTAGTGCACAATCAAAAACTCACATGTTCTATAAGGACACAAACATGACCGTTACTTTTAACATTAACTACTGCCACTGATGTTATGTGAAGCTCTTCACCCTAAAAAAGAATTCCACTCAACACTAGTAAAAGAGAGAATGCGAAAAATAAAAGACAGAATCTGTCTAAACAGAACAGTCCGTAAAGACGAATTTTTTCGAGGCACTTACTTGCTCAGATCAAAAAACTTTAAACTAACGAAAGATGCGTACATATCTGAGGATCACGCACAAAAATTTGCAGATTTAAATAATTTTCCTGTGATTTTACAGAATTAAAACGGTGAACAGCAGAAATCTGTTCCTGCGCAGAAATCCAAATCTAGCATCATCTTCCTATTAGAGGCAATACTTGGCACAACAATGCGATAAAATAAAGATACAAAGGAATTGTTACAGAAGTAAACAACTCCTTGACTCAAAAAAAGAAAAATTGCAGAAATAAAATAATGGGTTGTCTCCCATAAGCGGTTTTCTTTAACGCCTTTCAGCTAGGCTAGAATATTTTAATGATGCTCACATAAGGATAAGAGTTGAAACATAAAAGAGAGCATCAAGAAGCATATATAAAACATGTTTAAATCTAACACACTTCCTATGCATCGGAATCTTGTACGCAAATAAATTCATAAGAACAAAGTAACAAGCATAGGAAAGTAAAACAAGAGCAACTTCAAAACTTTCAGCATATAGAGAGGTGTTTTAGTACCATGAAAATTTCTACAATCATATTTTCCTCTCTCATAATAATTTTCAGTAGCATCATGAACAAACTCAACAATATAACTATCACATAAAGCATGCTTTTCATGATCTACAAACACATACTTTTTATCAAGCTCCAAAATAGTGGGATTAAAACTTTCAAACCCACTTTTAACCATTTTATAACAAGATGATTGATCATTCTCAAGAGGTATGGGACTCCATCTAGATAAATTCAAGACCTCTCCTATCCCATTTTCATTAGTAGAATACATAATATTATCAAGCAATATAGGACCATCATCTAGAGCTTTATCATAAACATTTTCTAAACAAACTTTCTCATTACCATGCATTTCGAAATTACGCACAAATAAAGGATTATCATAAGATTTATCAAAATAGCATGGATTATCATAAATAACAGTAGCATACTCATTTCCACAAGTTTTACTCATAGGGAATATTTCAAGAGAATCCACAGGAACATAACATTCATCCTCCTTTGATAAGGATGGAGGGTGATCAAATAATGTAAGAGGTAAAGAGTTACTCTCATTAGAAGGTAGGCATGGGTAGCTAATCCATTCTTCCTTCTTTTGTTCATCCAATGAGTTTTCAGCTTCAGCAGTAGTTTCTTCTTCTACAGGTTCCTGCAAGACAATGGTCTCTTCTTTTTGAGGATGTCTTTTCTCAAGAAATTCAGTAATATAAGGATTATCATTATAATACTCAAGGCAATATCCAAGCATAGCAAAAGTATCAGATCTATAAGGAGCATCATCATCTTGAATATAACCAGCAATTTCATAGGCACCCTTAAAAACAAAAAATTCTTCAATTTGTTCAAGATTAACAAAGTCATAGTTTCCTTTAGCATAAGCAGCCAAGGTTTCATTATCATTATAATCACATTGGAAAGGGAGGTGTTTATGCCTTCTACAACATAAAGATTCATTAAAGCAGTAGGATTCATCATAAGTAGAGCACAAGTTTTTAGCAAAATAATTCAATCTACTTATTTGTTCCCATAAATATTTCCCTTTTTGAGATAAGCGGTATTCCTTATAATAATTTTGTTGTTCCTCTGTGAACCCACTTAGCCAACAAGATTTTGTTTCAAAGAGATAAGCCATTGATAGCAAGTAAACAACTAGACATAATAACAAACCGAAATAAACTAAATGCAGGAAACTAATTTTTTTGTGTTTTTGATAAATAAAGCAAACAAGACAAATAAAAATAAACTAAGCAAGACAATAACAAAGTAAAGAGATTGGAAGCGTGAAACTCCCCTTGCAGAAATCCTCTTGCTCCCCGGCAACGGCGCCAGAAAATATGCTTGATTGCGTGGATCACACGTTCGTTGGGAGACCCCAAGAGGAAGGTATGATGCAGTGTAGCAGCAGTTTCCCTCAGTATGAAACCAAGGTTTAATCGAACCAGTAGGAGCAAGAAATCACTTCTGAAGGTTGTTGGTGGCGGAATATGGCACGGCGCAACACCAGGGAATCCGGCGCCGACGTGGAATCTGCACACAACACAATCAAACTACTTTGCCCCAACGAAACAGTGAGGTTGTCAATCTCACCGGCTTGCTGAAAACAAAGGATTAAACGTATGGTGTGGAAAACAGTAGTAAATTGCAGAGAATGAAAAGGAACAATGTTTGCAGTTGGTTGTATTATCAGTGTAAAAGAATGGACCGGGGTCCACAGTTCACTAGTGGTGTCTCTCCATAAAAGATAACTAACATGCTGGGTGAACAAATTACAGCTGGGCAATTGACAAAATATTGAGCGCATGACAATGCATATATATGACATGATGATTACTATGATATTCATGTGGGCATTACGACAAAATACATAGACCGTTATCCAACAGCGTCTATGACTAATAATCCACCGCCAGGTTGTCATACCGAGTTCCCCGTTGGTATTAAGTTGCAAGCAACGGATAATTGCATTAAGTAATGTGCGTAATGTAAACAAATGCATTAGACCTAACGGCGCACCCTTAAGCTAAGCATCGGTTATTTTATCCCTAGTGGCAACAGCACATCCACAATCTTAGAAGTTATTGTCACTCTCCCAGATTACCGGAGGCATGAACCCACTATCTAGCATAAATACTCACTCTTGGAGTTACAAGCATCTACTTGGCCAAAGCATCTACTAGTAACGGAAAGCATGCAAGATCATAAATAACATATAAGATAGATTGATAATCAACTTGACATAGTATTCAATATTCATCGGATCCCAGCAAACACAACATGTAGCATTACAATAAGATGATCTTGATCATGATAGGCAGCTCACAAGATCTAAACATGATAGCATAAAGTGGAGAGACAACCATCTAGCTACTGCCATGGACCCGTAGTCCAAGGATGAACTACTCACGCATCACTCCGGAGGCAGGCATGGTGATGTAGAGCCCTCCGGTGATGATTCCCCTCTCCGGCAGGGTGCCGGGAAGAGCTTCTGAACCCTCCCGAGCTAGGGTTGACGGCGGCGGCGTCTCTGGAACTTTTCGTGGATAATGGCTCGGGTATTTAGGGTTTTCGCGTCGGGAAGAATAAATAGGCGAAAGGGCGGCGGCTGCAGAGCCACGAGGGCCCCACACCACCCCACGACGCGCAGGGGGGCCCGCGCGGCCCCATGGTGTGGGTGCCACGTGGCCCTCCTCCGTCTCTCCTCTGGACTCTGTCTTCGTGTTGGAAAAATAGGAGGTTCTGTCCAAGTTTCGTCCAATTCCGAGAATATTTTCAGACTAGCTTTTCTGGAATACAAAAACCGCAGAAAACAGGAACTGGCACTGTGCATCTTGTTAATAGGTTAGTCCCAGAAAATGCATAAAAATGCTATGAAGTATATATAAAACATGTAACAATTGGTATAATATCAACATGGAATATCAGAAATTATAGATACGTTTGAGACGTATCACTATGAAGTGTAAATAAAACATGTAGCAATTGGTATAATACAGCATGGAACATCAAAAATTATAGATACGTTTGAGACGTATCACCAGGCGATAGTTCAGAGGGTGGAGATGCGTCAGATGATTTTACTTCAGAGCATGGAGATAATTCAGTGCGTGGGAACGATATCGAAGATGATAATGTGAGTTTGATGTTGTGATGTTTATTCCAGCAGGATTATAACGTTCTTTTATTAAATTTTTTAGATAGACATCGATGGTGATAGTGTCACAACACAAATGAGCTTTTGGTTGAGGAATACATTGATGAGGTATATAGACATCATTTTTGTGTGATAACCAACGAATTCAATGATAACGAATTATTAACATTTTCAGCTAATGACTCTCCTAATGCAAATGACTATTACGGTGATTCCGACATGGAGTTTGGTTACGAAGAAGATACAGTAGACACACATCATTTTGGGGAGTCGTCCTCGGTTAATATGAGTGAGGTATGCATCCTATTATTATCTTATGCATATCAATCAATTGGATCATACTAACATCTTACAATTAACGCAATTGTCCTTACTGTGCAGGTGACAGAGGTTGGTCCTAATGAAAAAGTTATTGTGAGAGGCCTTGCTGAAGATAAGCGGGAAGCATTCTGGAAGATAAAGGAAATGACTTCTGTTGCTGAACCAGCTGCTTACGTGTTCTACAACAACTATGCAAGAGATAATGGATTTAGCATTCGGAAGGATAGGGTTCGGAGGAGCAAAGGTCCTTCGAAAGAATGGAGGTTGAGGCGGTATGTATGTTCCAGGCAAGGGATACGTGACCCCAGGTTGTGTACCGGTGAGGGATGCTCCCGTAAGCTCAGAGCAGAGTCTCGTTGCGAGTGCAACGCGCATCTAACCTTGAAATTTGATACATAGAAGAAGGTGAAGGAGATATGCCCTAGAGGCAATTAATAAAGATATTTTATTTGTCATATCTCAATTGTTCGTAATAAGTTTTGTACCATGCTATAACTATATTAAGCCGAAACATTAATGCACGTGTGGTATTTAAACAACCAGGTCCCCTAGTAGCCTCTTAACTAGTCCATTGGGCAGCCGATGATCAAGGTTTCCTGATCATGGACATTTATGTCAATTGACAATAGAGTCATGTCATTAGGTGAATGATGTGATGGACACACACCCAAGATATATAGAAACGTAGTGTTCATACCTTTGACCGTGAGATCATATCTAATCGCTGCTTCTGGAAGGTGCTTTGATTGCATCAAACGTCATGTCTTATTTAGCGTGACAATAAAGGTGTCCCTTTCGGGTATCCGAAGGAAGTGGGAGAGGCGAGTGATCAAGAGCGCAATCCACATAGCAGGATAGATACTCTGGGCACACTCGATGATATTACATCAATGAGCTTGCAAGCATGTGACTAGGTCACGGGGATGTAATATCACAGACGAGTAAAGATAGAATTGTCTAGTGACAAGATCAAGCTCGGTAATCGTGATACCGGAGAACGAGTTTCGAACAATCTAAGTATTGCTAGGCAAAAGGTTGAAACTGGACGTCTAAGGTTCAAACGATAAAAAGACATTCGTGGACGCACAGGGACTGTCACGGGTATCTAGCCGCCGCTGATAGTCATTGATCGGAGAACGTGTCTCGATCATGTATGGAGTGTTCCTGAACCGCTAGGGTGACACACTTAAGGGTAGGTGACGTTTATTTAGATTGAACGTAGAAAAGAAAATAGAGAGAACACTGGAAGTGTTCCGGGTCATTTCCGAAGGAGTTCGGAGGGCGACGAAATAGTTTTCAGAGCTCGAATAAATTAAATAATTTGTATTTAATATTAATTAGTGTAATTAATAATTAAATATATTTTTATTTTATTTATTTTCGAATTTATTGGCAGCCCAACCTTAAATGGGCCTCTCCCAAAGTGGAGAGGGCCCATAAGGGGGAATTTCCCCCCAAGTGAGTCGCACCAAGGAGGAGGCCTAGGTGGGCCACAAGGGGCCCACCTAGGGCCGGCGCACCCTCTTGGGTCGTGGCTGGTTGTGGGATTAGTCCCACACCGCCCTGCCACGGAGGGTGGCAGCCCTCCTCCACCTATATAAGGTGGTGCCCTATGCCTTGGAAATTCACCCAATTCTCTCTTTCTCTCCTACCTCAAGCGTGGTTCCGCAAATGGAGCTGCGTACGGGTTTGAGAGAGTTCTCTCCACCATACGCACACTGCTGTGCTGCTGGTTTCTCCGGTCAAAGTCATCTACTTCCGCTGCTACGGCTGGATTGGAGCCCGGAGGTCGTCATCTTCTTCGTACGTATGTAAGCTCTGCGAGGTGCTACACGTGTGGCACTGGAAGTACATCTTCTTCCTCTACACGACCTTGAGGTCGGCGCCGCCGTCGTCTTCGTCGCCCGTCTTCATCACGCGTCGTCATCGAAACAGATCTTTTGATCATCGACGCTTACGGTCTACAAGGGTATGTATACCGTTCCCTCTGTTACTTTATATCTGCATAGTAATAGATCCTGACTATTTTGGTTATCGTTGTTAGGATTTTTTTTGTTTTCTGCCTACGATCCCCTTCAGAAGGTATGGTATGTCTCAAGTTTTGATGATAATCACAGTCACATATTAGCAAGGCCGGACGAGGTACCTTTTGTTTGGTCACACAAAAAAATCAATGTGTTCCACAAAGCTGAGATACAATCACTGGTAGCCCAAGGGGTTAGAAAGCATGTGATCATGGATACATTTATCGCCAAAAGTGGATGTACGGAGGTGTAAGGTTCGTAAGGCGGGATCTGTACAACTCATGCGCCAAGGAGAAGAGGAAGCTGATTTCGCAAGGTGATTGTTCCACAGTCATAGGACTTATGGAGACCCGGAAGAAGAATGACCCTAGTTTTTTTCGAGTACGTGTTAGATTAGGAAGGACGTCTGAGCAGAATGTTTTGGTGTGATGCCCAATCTCGTAAGGATTATAATGATTTCGGTGACTTGCTGGTTTTTGACAGCACGTATAAGATGAATAGGTATGACATGCCTTTCATACCTATTGTTGATCTAAACCATCACCAGAAGACAACTGTTTTTCGATGTGGCATTGTTTCAGACGAGACCGAAGAGACATATGAGTGGCTGCTAAGAACATTCCTTACAACAATGTGTCACCGGAAGCCAAATAGTGTAATCACGGACACCGACAATGTGATGATCAGAGCTATTCAACAATTCCTACCTGATGTGTGGCACCGTATTTGCTCATAGCATGTTGAAAAAAAATATGAAGATACACCTTCCTTTCAAGTCACTGAATGAGTTCAGAAGTCTTCTGTACTACTCCACAACTATTGCCCTGTGGGAGGAAAGGTGGCACGCGTTTGTAAGGAAATGGCAGACGAAATCAACAAAAACTTGGTTGAGGCGTATGTACAAGAAGAGGAGACTGTGGGCCGCCTCGTATATGGCCGGTGGATTTTGGTTAGTAATGAAAAGCAACCAAAGGAGTGAGAGTTTGAACTCGTGTCTCCACCTACACCTTGACGGAGAAATGACCCTAGTGGATATGGATGTGCACTACGAGGTTGCCATTGTCCGTATCTGTGAGAACGAGGCGCGAAACGATTGCACGGCTTCACAGACTTTACTGGTGCGAGTTACTAGCTCCAGGATACTTGAGGAACTGCCGCCAAAGTCTTCACTGCAGCAAACTTTTATATGTTGCAAGATGAGCTCAAGAAAATCAGCGGCATAGACATTTTAGAACGAAACATTGGGTCAGACTCGGAGACATTCACGGTGGCATGGCGAAATAACCACAAGAGTAAGTTTTACATGCAATATAGACCTACAAATTTGGATGAGATTATAAGTTGCAGCTGCAGAAGGATGATTCGAAGGGGTCTCCCTTGCAAGCATATTCTCCACGTCCTTAAGTTCCTGAATTTTACTGAGATGCCTACCTGTTGTGTTCTTCGTCGACTCTCTAAAGATGCCAGGGGCGGCTTGCCTGCTAAGTGATAGAGTGACCTGTTTGCATTTGGCTGGTTTGGGGCAGTTGAAAGAATGAGATACAGCCAGGTCAGCGTCTTAGTGTCACAAGTTGTGAATGCTTCATGTAGACACCCGGCGTTGTTCGAATAGCTACATGACAGTTTGAGGGACATCATTTCTAAGAGCTATGAGTCTGCGGCAGCGTCGGCTCGGCAAAATACTTTTGCAAGAAAAGAGCCAGAGTTGGGGATCCTATTAAAGTGTCTAGCAAAGGTGATCCAAAGAAAAACAGTAAAAACGTGGAAGAGAACCGACCTGTGACGAAAATGGCCAACCACTATCCTTCGACGAAGACCAGAAACCGGTGTGGCGCTTGCAAAGAGAAAGGACACAATAGACGCAGCAAGAAATGCAAAAAAAAAAAGCCAGCAGTAAATTCTTGCACGATATCCTCATTACAAATTTTACACTATTATCTTTAATTGACTTTTTATGTTATGATGTCCAGGAATGGGGAAGAGGTACATGATTAGAAGTGTAACGTTGAGCATTTTAGAAAGGATTCTTATGTTTTTTTGTTTAACCTTTATTCCATAAAAATGGTATTGTGACAGACAGATTTTGTGTAATGAGACAGTATTAGTGTTTCAGCTTTGTTACATTAAACTTCCAAACATAGCAGTGAAGAAATCACGCAAAATGATGAAAAAATGAGCTCAAACGGAGAAGAAACAGCTTCAGGAGACAAAACAGTTCCTGGCGCTGATCCCGGTGTAGATTGTGTGTCAGTATCCGCCTCGGATCAGACGCCAGTATCCGCCTCGGATCGGCCATCTCGCCAGGCACGTGCAGACCATCCAGAAGGCGCCACGTCCACTGCAGCGGGACCGCGAGGCCCATGCCCATGTGCAGCCGTCCCCGTCGTGGGACCAGGCTGCGAGGCCGTAGGAGCGGGGCGTGTGCGTCAGGCGTGACGCGCGACGCCAGAGGGTACCACGCGCGCCGGGACCCGCCTCGATGGGTGAAGGGAGACGCGACGTCCGCGTGTGGCAGCGTGCGCTGCGTGTCCAGACGTGGCTGGCTCGGTACGGAATCAGGGGATATCCGGTCGGATCCCGCTGGCTGATTCTCTGACGCAGATCTCTCGGGATCAGCGTGATCAGCATCATTGACATCGTCTGCAGTGTTATCTAGTTTGTCCTGTTGCTGCATAAAATCACCACTGAACATCAGACTTTTTTGCATTAGAGGGTTCAAATAAATTAGGAGCACTTAGCACATGTTTTCATCGCTATCCCCCAAAATCACAAGGATTCAACAAGTGTTGTGGTTCATTAGCAGCATAAAAAATGTACAACTAATTTTTTTTTCCAACCGGGCTGTCCCCTTTCCATTAATTTCTCAACAGAAATACATTTTCAGTCTACAAACCCAAAACCGAGAAGATAGATTGAAAGAAGGGAGGGGACGCAAGCTGGGGCAGTAGCAGGAAACCCGCTGAGACTGCCTGATCTCGAGTAGCCCTACGGGACGAAAACCAGCTACCACCATTATTCTCCAGGTTCAGTTCAACACACAAAGATAGGATAAACTAAACAAGTCTGAAATGGGAACAAGAACAAGCAAAACGCCAGGGCATCAAACCCGCGTGCATTACTACTACACAACTCAAGCAGGGATTTTCTTCGAGATGTTGACAACCTCCTTTTAACATCCTCGAGAGTGTTTGTAGTTGACAGAACAATCTGGGCAAGCTTAAGTTCCCTAGAGGCGTTCACCTTTTTCTGCAAAATATTGTAAAATATGTTATAGCTACACTGTTCTAGAAAGGAATAAAGCAGCTACTTATGAATCCATGAAGAACGTACCTGGTTAACTTCCTCTCAGTCCAACGATCTCCATCCCAGTGTTCCATGCACTCCAACACAAAAAGGCCACACGAGTTCCCGCAACAAAAGTAATAGACAATACGTTATGCTAAATCAATATCGTAAAGCTAACACACATAATATGAAACAAAAACTCACAAATCTTTTTGCTTTGGCATCTCTTTAATTTCTACAATAGGCCATTTTGTCACGTCAGGATAATCACCTTTCAAAAGATGGTTTGCCTCCGCTATGTCGGCTGCGACTGATGCTCTCTGAAAAAGTTGCTACATTAAGTGGAATGCGTAAAATCATAAAGTCAGATTTGCAACATTATATACGAGAATACCATATCTTCGATGGTCTTTTCTGTCATGCTTAAAGTAAATAGCGAGTCAAGCACTTGGAACTGCTGCTTTGATACATGCATGAGAACGGTTATCCAGTGATTTTCGCAAACGTGAACCGGGAAGTATGCCTACAAAGGAAAGGAAAACCAATTTATTACCAGAGATAATGACCATCTATATGCCGTGTGTTCTGCTTAAAGTTATGTCATGTTTACCTTCACGTTTGAAATATTCTTCTGTAACTCTTTGAATGGATGCATTATTACCAAGTTCTTTGTCTTTCTTGTGGTATGACTTTGGACGTTCATACCCTTTCGCATGCCTCCATAAGATGTATGCTGACCTCCATGCCGAACATAAGTGTCGGTCATGTCCAACAAGTAGAGACAAATCTCAAGTGTAAGAATCAATAACCTACAGTGAATATCGGTTATTTTGAAGCAATATTCTGAACAGACTAGTGAAGTAGTACAATTAGCTGTATGACTTACATCATCGGATAGCCACTTATGGTCGATGATCACCTTAATCCTTTTTGTGGTCACAGTGTCTCCTTCGGCATTCATGTAAACATTTTTTTCCGCATATTCTTTGTTCTTTGCAGCTGTTTGAACGTAAAGCACTGCCGCTGAAATTTGTTCAGACAACGTGTCTGAATCTCCATGGTTGGCCTCGACGTTCACAAACAAACCTGCATGACATATCAAATGCGGTTCGTTAAGATTCTCATAAAACTAATACACACCTTCTAATAGCTGATGCAACAAAGCTAAAATTATAATAACGTCGTAGAACAACTGGTAGTACCTTTTTTGACACTGCGACTCTGACGTTTTCCGGGTTGTTGAACCACAAAAGATTCTAGGTGACCTGGTAAATTCCTCTTCCGCTTTGCAGATAGTTCCTTCTTTGCGCTTGAGTTTCCTTTGCGAGGAACCTTGCGTAGGGCAGCTTGCAAAATATCAGTCTGCGCATCCGATGAAGAGACAGGCGTTGTATCTTCATCAAGATTCCACGGATTTTCAGGTGTGCTTTCTACATTTTCTTTGGTCCCATTATTGCCATTCTGTTTCGTCGTTGTCACAAACTTTGGAACGTCGATACCTTCCACTTTGACACGTGCGAATCCAGAACCTACATCTGGTGATGTAGTCGATTCTGCTTAGACTCTTACTCATAAACCGACTCACTTCCTTCCTTGTACATGAATTCTTTTTTTCTCATGGGACCTCCGGGCCTTTAGGACCATTCCGGAAAGACTCGTCCAATTCCTCACCATCACCTGCCTCAGACGTGCTACATCTTGCTGGTTTGTAGGCGACACCTTGCTTATTCATGAGTGCAAGAACTTTCTGCAATATAAAATTAAAGTCATGTGTCGTGTCAATTAAAAAATGAAAAATGAATATAAGATCTTGGGCGTCTCACCTCCGGAAGAAGTTGGATCTCTTTTCTAATGTCCCTCATGTCCTCCATCAGTTGTTTCAGCATAATCTCAGTTAATATTTCTTTGTTAGAACCAGTCTTCTTTTACTACGTGGGCGGTTTTGATTCTTAGAAGAATGTCCTTTCTTCTTCGAAAGAGTAGGTGATACTTCTGGATTCCCATTCCTATACTGCTCTGTGATATTATCTTCAATCTACAAATTTACAACATTAGGACACTACTAAATAGAGGATGCATTACCATTCATGATGAAGGGGTTGAGTGCATCCGCTATCTTAGATGAGAAAGGGGAGTGGGCGAAGGATCGTATTCCGTCACACTTTCTTAGCAAAAATACTTGCAATCTCAGTATTGACGACTTGATTGCCCACATTGTGAAAAATCAAGCCGCGGACGACGATTTCCTTCGTATGGTCGTTCTAGTTCTACTGGAGACAGTACTTGTGCCATCGGCTACAAAGATTATTCAAAAGCAGTTGTACGCCTTAGTACAGAATGTGATAGGATTAGCAAAATTAATTGGAATTCGTTCACGTTTGATTTTCTAACGGGTCACATCTGGTTTGCCAAAAAAAGTAGAAACATCAGGCAATGGTCAAAAGGGAACTTAGCACTACTGCAGGTACATTTGTTTTCGAATCACATAATTTTGACATCTTCATTTTATTTATGCACCTAATGTGTTCCGTTCGTTGTTATGCAGTATCTCTATTGGGAGAAGGTACAACCACAAGATGATCCTTCATTAATTAAGGGTGTCTCATTGCGTCCACTTATGAGAAACTGGACCAAGGCGGCCGCAAACAAGCGGGATGCTTACTACGGCGACAATGGCCATGGTGTTGGTCGTGGCATTTTCAAGGTTATGTGTTGTCTACTACCCATGTCACATATTTTTGTGTGTACATAGTAATGCATCCTCTATTTAGTAGTGTCCTAATGTTGTAAATTTGCAGATTGAAGATAATATCACAGAGCAGTATAGGAATGGAAAGCTGGAAGTATCACCTACTCTTTCGAAGAAGAAAGGACATTCTTCCAAGAATCAAAACCGCCCGCGTAGTAACAAGAAGACTGGTCTGAGGTTATGCTGAAACAACTGATGGAGAACATGAGGGACATTAGAAATGAGATCCAACTTCTTCCGGAGGTGAGACGTCCAAGATCTTATATTCATTTTTTATTTTTTTAATTGACACGACACATAACTTTAATTTATATTGCAGAAAGTTCTTGCAGTCATGAATAAGAAAGGTGTCGCCTACAAACTAGCAAGAGGTAGTACGTCTGAGGCAGATGATGGTGAGGAATTGGACGAGTCTTTCCGGAATGGTCCTAAAGGCCTGCAGGCCCCAGGAGAAAAAAAAGAATTCATGTACAAGGAAGGAAGTGAGTCAGTTGATGAGCAAGAATCTAAGCACAATGGGACTACATCCCCAGATGTAGGTTCTGGATTTGCACGTGTCAAAGTGGAAGGTATCGACGTTCCAAAGTTCGTGACATCGGCGAAACAGAATGGCAATAATGAGACCAAAGAAAATGCTGGAAGCAGACCTGAAAATCCGTGGAATCTAGATTAAGATACAGCGTCTGTCTTTTCATTGGATGCGCAGACCGATATTTTGCAAACTGCCCTACGCAAGGTTCATCGCAAAGGAAACTCAAGCGCGAAGTAGGAACTACCTGCAAAGCGGAAGAGGAATTTACCAGGTCACCTAGAATCTTTTGTGGTTCAACAACCCGGAAAACGTCAGAGTCGTAGTGTCAAAAAAGGTACTACCAGTTGTTCTACGACGTTATTATAATTTTAGCTTTGTTGCATCAGCTATTAGAAGGTGTGTATTAGTTTTATGAGAATCTTAACGAACCGCATTTGATGTCATGCAGGTTTGTTTGCGAACGTCGAGACCAACCATGGAGATTCAGACACGTTGTCAGCTGAACAAGTTTCAGCGGCAGTGCTTTACGTTCAAACAGCTGCAAAGAACAAAGAATATGCGGAAAAAAATGTTTACATGAATGCCGAAGGAGACACTGTGACCACAAAAAGGCACCATAAGTGGCTATCCGATGATGTAAGTCATACAGCTAATTTGCAGATTGAAGATAATATCACATAGCAATATAGGAATGGGAAAGCTTTTTTCTGCACACACTGATAATAATCCTTCTTAACCAAGTAAGAAAAATCCTTCTTAACATCTGGCATTCAAGGTCAGAGCTCTGTTGAATAATGTAATGATCACGCCTGTAAAATGACCTCGACAGCTTCTCATTCCAGACAAAAATTACTACCAGGGCCTTTAAAAATACGTATTAATAGATGCATAAAAATATCAGAGGCCGTACACTTAAACATTAAAACTAGGACGTGGCTACACAGTGCCCGGGCACTGTGTAGTCTACCGGAGTGCTCCCCCAAAAATAGCAAATACACACGTTCCCTGACCCGCGCCTTCCAAAAATAGAAAGTTCGGTCCCCATGGCACCTCCCTCGCTTAATTAACCTTGCTGGAGCTTTTGTCTCCACGTGAGCTCAGTATTAGGATCCCTTCTTCCATCCACCTGCACACAAGCCGCTGCCATGACTCTGACTCGGTAATCAGAACCTTGCCTTAACAGGAAAAAAAATACTTCCAACAAATCTGGTACCATCTCCCATGTACTCCGTACGTAACAAAGAACACCAACTATTCGAGGCAACAAGCATGAGCACAGATACATCACCGGATTTCTCTACAGCCCACTAAAAAAGAGGTCCTTGTGAGCAGATAAGAATTATCAAAAGCAACATGTAAAAAGTGTGGGAAAATACATTGCTTTCCATCGGCCACTTAGAAAAGTACATATCCATACAACCAGCGTTTTGAGGGAACTACATGTGTTGTTATTCTTGCAGGTATGCACATGACCTTTCTGCATGGTGGTATTGACCTGAACACTCCAGCCAAATGTAATTTCTACCATATAAATTAGCCAAGGAACAAATAAAATGCTACTTTCCCAGTTTCCCAGTAGCATCGGATTACCAGTGGCCATGCATTACTACATAATATAAAAATACTCAGCAAGCCGAGTTCAGTAGAACAACAGGAATAGACTGTAAATTTTACATATACTAGGGGAATGCCGGTGCAAGCAAATCGCTTCAGCTACTCAACGGGTCAACATACAAGCATGAACTGCACTGTGGTTGCACCAACTGTAGCTATACTAGTATATTTTCTTGCATGGAACATCATCGGATGCTGGGATCAGATTCAATAGAAAAAATCGTCAAACTGACTCAACAACGAACATTGTGCAGCTTACATGCTGAGAAATGTGCCCTTGTTTTCCTAGCTGATATGATCATAACCTTCTCCAACTGAATAACAGCGGAGAGCAGGGTACCGGTGACCTCCTCCAACCGAGTAGGGGCGAACAGGGTGCCACCGGCCTCCTCCTCAACAGCAGCGGTAGAGCAATCAAAAACACCAGTCCAGCACTTGACCGGCAAGCCGTAGAGCGCCACACAACAGTAGCACACTACTCCAGCAGCCACCCAAAATCCCTGCGCTGATCTTCCTCGTGGCAATGTAACAATCTCATGAGCCTGCTAGTCAAAAAAAAAATCAGTTTGATCCAACCTCCACCATGTATTAGTTTAGAAAAAGAAAGATCAAAATGGGTTAGGAATCCCACGCGTAAAACTTGAGCAATTCTCCCTCCTTGCTTCATTCATCCATGCTTATCATGCTTATGATGTAGAAGTGCAAAAGCAAAAAGAATGTTCACAAGAAAAATACAGGTGTAAAAAAGCTAGAATAGAAGATATAGCAAACAATGTCTCGGAAACTTTAGTGGATGCAATTATAAAAGTAACGCTTTATGGAACCACACACATTTTAACTTCTCAATGTACATTTCAAAAGCTTCGGGCTATGGCTGAAATTATATGACAGATTTCAAAAACTACACCAGGAGAACTTTATAAACCAACTAGTTATATAAAGTAATTGTAACAAGGTGAAACAACATCTCGGACTTCAGAAAATACATCCAGAAAAAAGTTCAGAAGCTAACAAGTTATAAAAAGTACATGCAAGGAAGCTGAAATAACATCTCAGACATCAAAAGGAACATCCCGAAAAAGCTTACAAATTATCAGCAATTTATAAAAGTACATGCAACAGGCTGAAACTACACGACCGACTTCAGATACTACATTCCGAAATACTTTCAAAATTAACAAGTTATGCAATTGATAAGCTGAAACTACGTCTTGGAATCCAGAAAATTATGCACTTCAGTGACTATTATTCCGTAACATTAGAAGGAATAGCAACAACAACAGGAAGGCATGAAAAAACATCATATTTGCCAATCTCATGTATATGCACTACCAAAGATCAACCAGATCACAGAATACTACATGCAAGAGATATTATCATTGATACTGCATACGAACTCCACCAGATTAAGAGGGGAACTGCAACTTACAGGAGTGCAGGAAACAATAGGGACTGGTATAGTTTTGTTACAGAAAACCGACAGGAGTTAGAGCAAAATAAATCAAGGGGAGGCGGAGGGAGAAGCTGGAGCTCTCCATTCCACGAACGATCGATACATGGAGGGGCCGATGAGGGCTCGAGGGAGCAGGGCAACACGAGGTGAGAAGATCGAATCCCGGTGGCCGCCGGCGTGATGAGGAGGAGAAGCTCGAGGGAGCAGGGCAACACGAGGTGAGAAGACCGAATCCCGGTGGCCGCCGGCGTGATGAGGAGGAGAAGCTCGAGGTCGGGCTTAGGGCTTGAGGAGAAGAACCTCATGTCGGCCTTGAGGGCGTGAGGCGGCGGAGGAGCTCCAGATCCAGAGACCGGCGTCGCGATTCCGTGGTCCCAGCTCCAGCGACAGGCGTCGCGGCTCCGGCGATCGACCGGAGGCGGAGGAGCTCCAGATCCTGCGACCACATCGTGGGCGTGCAAGCGCATCGCCGTCGCCGTCACCAGCTCAAAATCGAAGCACCAGAAAATTCCGAAATGCACGACCCTTCGGTGCCCTGGAGGATGGGATGCGGGAACGCGCTGTTGATGCTCCGTCGCCACACCACCGCCACCGGTCGACGCCGCTGACGAGGAGGGGAAAAGGGCGGTCAACGGGATAGAGAGAGAGAGGAATGGGGAATTGGCCCGTGATGGCCCCGTGGTCCCAGCTAGGTTCAGTGCGGACGTGCGGTCCAGAGCGAGGAGAGCCGCGCGATCATAATCGGACGCTTCAGCTCGCGCGCACTGTGTAAGGCTGGAACAGTGCGCAGGCACGAATTAGATTTTGCGTTAAAACTATGTGATGTCTCAAAACAATTCCATATTAGACGCATTAAAAGCAAGCTAAAATAAAATACCCACGAACGTCACTTTTTTTTTTGACAACTCACCACCTCTTATTTATTCATTAAAACGTACCCACGAACGTCACTTTCCTAGCAGAATCGGTACATCCTCCAAGAGAAGAATGTATGTACCTGGTTGGCACAAAAGAAGAAACTGCATACTACTTGCACGATGTTACTGCCTGACGACCCAACTTTACACAAAACGATATACTAGTAGCTACTACCGCGCCTCGACATTGCCAGGAACACATGGATCGTGGAAGTGAGAGACTGAGAGTAACCCGGGACACATTTACTCCCCTGCGCCTTCAATGTTTTTTTAGATCAAAAGGGGCAATGGCCCCTGGTTCCCCTATGCGCGTTCAATGTTTCCAACAAGGAAAGGGGAAACAATTGGAGGACGGATCAGGAGACGCACCGTGAGTCTGACCGCGCGGCGGCCTCCAGTACCTGCCGGGCTCGCCTGATGCCGCCGCCCTGTCCCCGTCCCTGTAGCTGGGCCGCCTCTCCGCCATGGACGAACCTGGAGCCCACGCCCGCCAAAGGTCGGAGCTTTCCGCCCCCGGCCCCTAGATATCACCCTCGAGGACACGCGGCGGTGCAACAGCGAACGGGCCCCCGGTATCCCCGCGGCGAGGACCGGCGGCGATACGAGAGACCCGAACGGCGCGGGGTCGATCGAGCCGGCTGCTAGGACGGTGGCCCGCGGGCGGATAAAGGGGGGCGCCGCGGGAAAGCGATCGAGACGCGGGCGGTTCGGGCTTGGGTGCCGGTTTCGCGGCCGGAGCGGGTAGGGGAGGGGATTATAATATGGGAAATCCCTGTGCCGGTTGGGAGTCAAGGTGGCAATTTTCTCCGTGGGGGCGGGTACCCGCGGGGATTTACCCGCAAACGGACGGTGATGGGGGACGAAGTCTCCCCGTGGGGCTAGCGGGGCGGGTACCCGATATGGTCGCGGGACGGGGATGGGGAGAGAAATCCCCCCGTGAGGACTCTGTGGATACCCGGGACCCCACTTGTCAGTCAAACAAACCATTCAATGGGATCGAAACAACCCTAATCTCTCGCACCGGCTCCACTCTTTCCGTCAATCCCACTCCCAGTCCCAGCCGCCACGAGCCCACAACTCGAACCGCTCCTCTCTATCTCAGGTCTCAGCCGCAAATCATGACTCTTGTCTCCACGACTCGCACAGGCAGCGGCCGCCGGCGCATCCCCATCGGCTATCCCATCCCGTCCATCGCGACGAGCACAAGAGGCTTCCTCTTCGTCGTCCCCTTCAATCCCAATCGTGCAGCAGGGAGTCGGCCGACCTCCCCGCCGCCCTCGATCTCGACAGCGAGGAGCAGTGACACGAGCAGCAGCTACGGAGGCGAGAGTTAGGCGAGGAGGAGCCATCATCGCGTCCAACCGAGGAGGAGGCGTCCTCATGTCGAGCTCCCCACGGAGTCCCCGACGGGGGGCGGGTACCCGACGATGTCGGGGATGGGGACTGTTTCGTCCCCTCGAAGCTTCATGGGGCTACCGGGTACGGGGACTGACGGGGGTCGGGGTGGGGACGGCGGAGTCATCCCCGTCCCCGTTGCCACCTTGAGTTGGGAGGCGTGGCCGACATATATGGAGTCGGACAGTGTGCCACGGGCGCGCGCTGAATTCCTGCCGTGTTTCGCTAATTTTTTTAAGTAATACATTTTTTTAAAATAATTTTCAAAAATAATACGCGTTTTCGAAAATTTCCAAAAAACATACACCGTCGGTCGCACCGTGGACGAGGGCATGTGCCACGCAGGCCAGCGCGGTCGAGTTAGGCATGGCCACTAATCGACCACGGTGCCCGGCACCCCCAAATTGAGGCCCAATTGGGGAGTGCCGCACATGTGTCCGCCCGATTGGAGGGTGTAGCCCACAACGACGCACCCCAATGGCCCACCCCCAAATGGATCTAATTTTGAGCATTAGATCGAACACCTTGCGGGCACAGGAACCGCCGCCGGTTCACCTTCGCGTCGCGTCGGAACACGGCGGTTCGTGTGGACGTGCAACCGCCGCCGCGTCGCTTCGGGGTGGCGTTCGCACCGCTTCGCATCAATATAACCATCCTCGCCAGCCGCACGTCGCTCACATTCTCTCCGCGAACCACCTCCAGTAACTCGCTCGCCATGTCGTTGCCTGAGAAGGAGGCTGTGGTAGCCGATCAGGAGCATGAGAAGGAGGCCGCGGTGGCCGTGGTGGCCGCCGATCAGGAGCAAGAGGCCGTGGTGGCCGCCGATCAGGAGCAGGACGCCGAGGCCGATCAGGAGCAGGACGGCGAGCCCGCAACTCCATCCCCGGCACGCCCTACTTTCTCACCGTGCGAACCTTGGTCCCGTGGCCGTCCCGTGTGGCTGGTGCACATGCAACACCGGCCGTCCCCCAGGTAGCAGCACCGGAGTGGCAGCCGGGAACTCCAGAAGAGGCGCCGGCGGACGACGAGCCTGGAACACTGCCACCCAATGCTGACTCCGATGACGATGAGTAGTGTTCTTAGTTTCTAGTTGTAATCGTACGTAATAATTGGATGCGTGCATTATTAAAAGTCTCCAATAGTTGCGGCAACCAAATTGTTCAACCACGCCGGATAACAAGTATCAAATCCCGGCCATGACATAGTTTCGACCGCGCCGGAGAACAAATCTCCAATGCCGGCCATCAAAATAGGTTCGACCGTGCCGAAGAAGTTGTCTCCAATGCCGGCCATCAAAAGGGCGCCCCCGGCGCAATGGTGCATGCCGATCGCGCGTCGGCTTCCTCGTCCTCGTCCTCCTCGCCTTCCTCTTCGGATTACTAGACCGCAAACGCTTCGGCCGCCGCCTTCTCAGCCTGAATGCGCCTCCGTTCGGACACGAAGTAGGCCTTCTGCTTGGGTCTCATGTCGCTCGTGTTGGTGGCCATGAACAGACGCTCCTCCTTCTTCGCATGGGTCTTGAGCTTGGTCTTTTGCATTTCGAAAAATGTATGTGTATTTTGGCACCGGGGGCGGCAAGGTAGAGGATGGGGAATTAGGCGCGCCGGCGCTGTGTGTATGACGGGCGGGCCACCCCTGTCGGAGGGCATGTCCGCCCCATGTCCGGCACCTCCGAGAGGGCCTCCAAACTTGGGGGCCCTTTCGGGGGTGCCGGATACGAAATTGCTCGGCCGGACCCTTTGGAGGGTGCCGCTGGTGGCCGATTTTGACGTCTGGACTCCCAATGAGCCTTTGGAGGGTCAGTTAGAGGGTGCCGGTAGGGATGCTCTAAGGTCGGCCAAGCTAGCCAGCCCAGCAGTTCAATCGATCGATCGGCGCTGCCCACAAGAAGCTAGCTAGCTCTAGCAGTCAATCGATCGATCGGCGCTGCCCACGAGAAGCTAGCTAGCTCCAGCAGTCAATGGATCGATGGACAGCACGGGTGGCGTCGGCCGGTGGCGTCCGCGGCTGGTGTCCGCAGCGGCGGCTGGTGTCCGCGGCGGCGTCAGTCGGGCTTCACGACTACGTCGACGCCCTCAACAAGAGCAACGCTCCGGCAGGCTCCCGACTTCGAGGGACAACGCTCCGGCAGGCTCCCGCCTGACCAACGCCTCCGCTGGCGTCGCGTCTCCGGCCTCCAGGACGGCGCAGCTGCGGGTGTACGCACTGCCACTTGCCGGCATGCAACTGTCGGTCGGACCATAGCCGACCAGCCCCAGTCGGCCACGCCGTAGCCGAGCAGGCTTATCGGCCGTGCCGTGGCCGAGCAGGTCCCGACCGGCGAGCTGCCGTCGGCCGACCAGCCTATCGGCTATGCCGTGGCCGACAGGGCCTGCTCGGCCACGGTGCGACCGAGGGTGTATTATTTTTGCAATTTATTGAAAAGGCGCATTATTTTTGGAAATTATTTAAAAAAATGTATTATTTAAAAAAAAAATCCCCTGTTTCCGCCATATCTGTCTTTGCCTAGAAAATATAATCTCAAGTACGACAATTCTTTTCGCGTGGTATGAACTACGAGTAGTATTTGCTTGGGCCAATACTTCTGCTGAAAATATTTGGTTAGAATAAATTAAATATATATAGGATCATACTCATATAAGAGAAAAATCTTTTAATATGATTTGGAAAATAAGAAAGTCGTTGTATTCCCAGTTCATGCATTAAAAGAGGTCTGCAAAACGGCGGAGGCAGGAGCCATTGTAGTTATGTCGGCCTTAATCCACTTGACACAAAGTGAGCCATAACCCATTGGTGGGGAGGCTGATGTCTTCCCATCCATCCGAGTTGAGTCTTCTTAATTGTAATTGTGGAGTGAAAGTGTTCTTAGTGCAAAACTCGATTCGTAACTCCCATACTCTGAAAAATGTAGATTTGGATTGCCACACGTGGTGGCGGAGCTGCATGTAAGTTGTGGGGCAGCTGACCTCGGTGCTTTTCCGCAAAACCCTTCACGGTTCTTATATTCATAGGATAGGAAAAGTGTAGTAATAGGAATGTTATAGCATTGAAATGGCATGTCTAATTGAATCCTATGGGTAGAAGAAGTTTATTTGATTGTGGTGAAGAATTTTTTTATAATGTTAGACCACTTGTTATTTTCTATGAAGTTTACAGTACAAATTCCTATGAGATTTTTTTCCTATGAATCAAACGAATTCCAAAGAAAAATTTCCATAGTATTTTAATCCTACGCCAATCTTTTAAAAATCCTATGAATCAAATGGGACCTCTCTTTGCTGCAATTGACAAAGTGCTCCTAATATCTACATAGCGTGACCCCACATGTTTTTTTCAGACTTCTCCATATCACCCTCTCCCCCATTCGCTCCCTCTCTCGCATTCCTTCCCGGTCGTCTCTCTAACTTATTTCTCCCAAGTCGAACGCTAGATCGGTCCTTACCACCACGATTACACACCGTCGGCGATCCTGGCTATCCCCTTCCTCCCTAGCACGACCTCGTTCTACTCCGTATCCTCCTCGTCCCATTCCTCCTAACAGCCAGCCTCCTTGCCGCCTCGCCCTTGCCTCTTCACTGGTTGACCACAGTCAGTAGCAGCCGCCCACATCCTCCGTCGCTCCGATCCCTACACACTAACCAAGATCAGCTCCAAACAGGCCTTTCTTGGCCTACTTGTCAACCCGTCAACCAAAACGGTAGCCAGAGCTGACAAACCAGACAGAAAATCTGGCGCCAAACTTTTTGTAGGAGCCAGATCAATATGAGGAGATGTAGAGTTCCCGAACAATCCCAAAGAGTTGTGTACTCCTCTAAGCGGTATTCAAATGAAAAAATAATTACTTATTGGTGCAAATATCTTTCAACTGAAAGAACAAACAAAAATTTAGAGTACAACTATTCTTCTAGCCATCCAAGATCCAACACCAGTAATCGGTTCCACCAAGGTAGAATTTTGAGGGGACATACAATCAAGCCCTAGGTCGTGCTATGTGTCTAATTATCGGAGGTGGACCAGCTGACCAGTGTTTTTCACGTCAGGCCAGTCAAGGCCAAAGAGCAAACGTACCATCGGTGGCATGGGTTATCAATACGTAAAAAAGATGGCCACTATTGCAGGTTGGTTGAATGGTTGGCTCCAGCTCTCCTTGTACACACTCCTGCTGTCCCCGAGGCCGAGATGAAAGGGAAAACAGACGTCCACTGAGCTCCTGGTAAATACTCCATTACAGTAGCAACAGTACGCGAGAAGGAAAAAGTTGAATCACATGAAACTAGCTTTTACGTTTTGAAAAAGAAACTTTTGCATATGACGTGAGACAATGTGTCAACTAACGAGCGCGTTTACGATGAGATTGAGTACCGCAGCCGTCCAACAAAGCCTGAAACCTGACGACGCTCTAGTAGTCAACTCATACCAGACTGAGCTCAGTCGCAGCAGTGAGGTTCAGTTTTGTCAAGTACGTGCTCTCCACTCTACTTTTTTTTTTTTTTTAAACGAGGCAAAAGCTTTGCTTTTTTTTTATTGATATAGAAGAAGCAAACGGACACGGCCTAAGCCAAATTTAAAATAGTTACATGAAGTAAAAACTCAGGAAACAATCTCTCCTAGGTGTTTTGCGCCCGACAGGATCCAGTTCTTCCCTTCGTCCTTTATTTTGTCGAAAAGGACCGTCGGCATAGTGAACTTGTTGAAGACACGAGCATTCCTCTCCTTCCATAATTCCCAAGTCAGCAGAAAGATGGCCGACTTGAGACCTTTGGGGTGTGCAGTTGGGGTCTTAGCCAGGGCCTGCCAGTAGGCTAGCACAGTGGGGCGGCCATTGCCCAAATCCTGGACTAAAGAGGGGCAGGACAGCCAGGATGCAGCGGCCTGCCAAATGCGGCGAGAGAATCTGCATTCGAACAGGATGTGTCGGGCCGTCTCATCATGTGATCTGCACAACTGACACAGGGGGGTATGAGGCCATCCCCTGATAGCAAGGCGATCCGAGGTCCACAGCCTGTTTTGCACCACAAGCCAGGAGAAGAACCTGCACTTCGGTGGCGCCCAGGTCTTCCAAACGAGGTCGCCGAAAGAGCAAGGAATAGAACCCAGGAACTGGGCCTTGTAGGCCGAGCCAGCCGAGTATTTCCCATTGGGGAAAGAGTCCAGGTGATGGTGTCAGCGGTACCCGCGTCCTGGAGACAGCCCCAAAGGTTGACGAACTCGGTCATGTGGTCGATAGTGAAGCTCTGAACTGAGATGTCCGCAATCCAGTTGCTGTTTGTGAGCGCGTTCTGGACGCGTCTGTTTTTCTTCTTGGAGGCCTCAAATATTTTTGGCGCAATCGACATAGGAGCCATCCCATTAAGCCAAGAGGATGTCCAGAAACGGGCCGTCATGCCATCACCAATTGTGACATCAGTTGCAGCGTTGAACAACTCTTTATCAGCAGCGTTGTTGGGTGTCTCCAGGCCGATCCATGGCTTGTCCGGGGCGTCCCATTCGAACCAAAGCCATCGCAGACGCAAGGCCCGGGAGAATTTCTCGAGGTCAAGAATTCCGAGCCCCCAGCTTCTTTGGACGGCACACCTTCGTCCAACCTACTTTGCACTTTCCTCCGCTGACTTTGTCGCTAGCAGCCCATAGCATGCTTCTTCGCAGCTTGTCGAAAGCTTTTAGAATAGCCTTATCAACTCTGATGACGGTGAGGAGGAAGGTCGACAAGGCAGTGAGCACCGATTTGACAATGGCCTCGCACCCGACACGGTTGAGGAATTTGGACTTCCATGGGCTAAGTCTTGACGCCATTTTATCAATGTATGGCTGAAGATCAACCCGTCTTAGCCTGCCAAGCGAGAGAGGTAGGCCCAGATACTTCATCGGGAACTACGACATAGTTGCCGGAAAATTTGTGAGGATGCCGTTGAGGTCGACGTCGGCGCAGCGGATGGGGGTGACCGAGCTCTTCTCGATGTTTGTCATCAAACCGGTGACCTCACCGAAATTTTGCAACAGGGCAGCCAAGTTGTTGACATCGTGCGCACTTGGTTGCAGAAAAAGGACCGCGTCATCAGCGTAGAGGGAGATGCGCGACTTGATGAAGTGCCCTGGGAGCGGGTGCAGAAGGCCAGAATCCGTAGCAAGCTCGAGGATCTTTGGAGGGTGTCAATATCAAGGTCAAACAACAAAGGTGAAAGAGGGTCTCCCTGCCTCAGACCACGGCCATGAATGATCTCTTTTCCCGGAATGCCGTTCAGGAGAACTCTAGAAGTAGTAGTCGAGAAGATTAGCGAGGCCCATGCCCTCCATCGGAGGGGAAACCCATACGCTGCATGAGGTCTAGCAGGTAGTCCCATCTGACAGAATCGAAAGCCTTGGCGATGTCAAGCTTTATAAGCATGGCGGGGTGCGCTTTTGATGAAGGCGTTGGCCACGCCGCGAACATACATGAAGTTGTCGTGGATGCTTCTAGTCTTGATGAACGCACTTTGGCTGCTGGAGATGACGTCGTTCATTTTTGGTCGAAGTCTAGTGGCCATTGCCTTGGCGATAATCTTGGGGATCACGTGTATGAGGCTGATGGGTCTGTAGTCTTTGATGCAGTCAGCGCCCTCTTTCTTAGGCAGCAGAGCGATGTTGGCAGTGTTGATGACATGAAAGTTGTTGATGGAGAGCTCAGAGAAGCTGTTGAGGAGGTGCATGAGGTCATCCTTAATAATGTGCCAGCATGAGCGGAAAAAATTGGACGTGAAGCCGTCGGGCCCAGGAGCTTTGTCAGTGGGGAGGTCCATGATGCGCTCTTGATTTCCTGTTCCGAGAAAGGCAGCCCCAGATCATCAAGGTCATGTACGGTGGGGTCGATGGCATTCCAGTTGAAGTCTAGGGGTCGCTGCGGAGGGGCCCCGAGTACAGACGAGAAGTGGTCGTGAATAAGCTGCTCTTTTTTGCCGTGGTTGACCACCCACCCCTCATTGCGCTTCAGCCTCTGGATGGCATTTTTCCGGCGGCGCGAGTTAACTCTTAGATGAAAGAATTTCGTATTGGCATCCCCCTCGCGCAGAAAGTTGATTCTGGAGGCCTGTCGCTTGCGAGATCGCTCAAGGACAGCAAGCCCCATGACGCGTCTCTTCAGAGCAGTTCGGAGAGCGGACTCAGCAGTCGATAAATCCCTGGATTCTTGAGCGATGTCCAGCCGAAGTATGACCTCAAGGGCCATAATGAGCTGCTGCTTATAGTTGGAGAAAAGGCTCTTGCTCCAAGTTCGCAGTTTTTTGCCACCTTCCGAAGCTTGTGGTTGATGATATGAATGGGCTGGTATGCGTTGAGGGTTCGTTCCATGCAGCGGAAACGATGTCCTCAAAGCCCGGCATCTTGGTCCAGAAATTCTCGAATCTGAAGACAGGTGGTTTTGGCGGGCCACTGTGATTGGAGAGCAGGAGTGGGCAGTGGTCAGACAGGGCAGAGGAAAGCGCGTGCAAGGAGTGGGAGTCGAAAGCTAGGTCCCAACTATTGTTGCAGAACGCCCGATCCAACCGAACCAGTGTCGGGTCCGCCCTCTCATTGCTCCACGTGTACTTTGTTCTGCAGTTTTATTTCCTTGAGCTGGCAGATGTTCAGGGCTTGGCGGAACTGTCCCATGAGGCGGAGGTTGAGGTTATCATTGTTCTTGTCAGCAGATAGTGCTGCTTTGTGCTTTCATTCGTCCAAAAATGTTTTATTGAACATGCAATAGGGTTCCTCGCAAACTTGTGCTACCTGAATCTTTCATACTCCGTAGAGCGAGAATACATACATATACATGCATTTTCGACCTTGTCCTACTGGTACGAGAAACGCAGTTCGTTGATGGAGAAGTACACTAACAAGTGCCAAAGATGCTTGCTACGGGGCATGCACCCCTTTCAGTAAAGCTCAAAATGTCGATCAATTCTGAAGACAGAGTACTTGCCCTGCTGTTTCAGAGGTAGAGGAAAGCAGCCATTGCAGTTTCCACCAAAGTTTCGTTCCGTTGTTTGTCTCCGAGTCGACGCCTCGAAATGGCCTCTCGATGCTACAACACCGGTACTGCGGACAGTACTTTCTGTCAGTTGGGGTCACACAATCAATCCATCAATTGGCAGTACAAGAATGGTGACCAGCAGACAATAGCATGACTCTCTAGCAAGGCCATCACTGATCCGAGAGATGCATAAAAAAGTTGCTTAGACTAACCAACCATTCAAAAAGCTAACCTTCCAATGCAACTATGCAAGCACGTCAAGCATGTACGCACAATCATTCCTGGTGAAGAAAGAAGACACTGCTCTGTATAAAACTGCAAAATCTCCTCCGAAGTTGGAACACTTCCACAAAAATACTGTAATCGACACGAAAAATAAGGGAGAATAAGGAATCTTTCATGTTGCATGATGTTTTGTTACATACGACTATACGAGGCCTCGCATTGTGATCAGTGGGCTTCGCAAAGAGCCACTGCCCATGCAAGACGCAGCCAAACCAAACACCAACACATCCAATTATACCAACTCCACCTATTTTCATGGAAATCTTTACCTTTTGAGATTGTTTGGTTGATGCTCTTAATGAGCCTAGCTGTATGCAGGGGACAACGGAAACCAAACACGCCTAAAATGTGACAACGAAGTAAAGTCGGCTGTTCCGGATCAAACGTCAGGTTGGATGATGCATACCTCTCAAAAAAAAGTTGGATGCTGCAAACTGCAAACAGAAAAGTTAACATCAAGTGACAACTTGTCCACTTCTGGCCCATTCATGCCGACTTTGCCCAGTTGCACAAGTGATATTTGCCGGTTGCCACAGCCCACACAAGTGCCCTTGAAAACATGGCCTTTTGCTCAGGTCATGGTGTTCGATGTAGGACTTTGAGCAAAAGACTCAGAAGTCAGAATGAGAGTTATTTTTGATAAGGATCATTTTTTGTTTAAGTTTGTAACAAAGATCAAAATCGTCATTTTTCACTCAAACCTAAAACGAACAAACAAGTGGATGGATCGACAAATAAACCGAATAATGTAAGGAATGTAGTATATATATCGCGACACAGCACATATCACAAGTTCAAAATCATCAAGGTGGAAAATCCAATGTATGCAGCGGTACTAATTAACTCCTATATATAAACTCCTAACTAGAGAATGATCGATATGCATATTCATGATCCATGCAGGGTCAGCGTCGTCTACGAAGAAGCCGCCCAGAAGTCGACGTGGTAGACCTCGCTCATGTCCGGCTGGAAGAGCCCGAAGTTCTGCTCCATGCCCTCCGGCTTCTGGTTCTCGTTGAACATGGCGAAGATGTACGTCTCCACGGCCTTCCCGGGGCGCCTTGGCGTGCCGCGGCCGACGTGCTGGACCAGGTTGTTGATGTACGCCGCCGCGTTCTCCACGCTGGCGCCGTACCCGCCGCCGCCCGACGGCCAGCCGGTCTCCGAGACGACCAGCTCCAGGCTCTCCCCGCCGGCCTTCTCCACGGCCGCGTACAGGGCGTCAAGGATGGCGTCGAACATGTTGGCGTACTCCACCCCGTTGTCCGTCACGGCGACAGCGGCCGACGACGACAGGAGCGCGTAGTTGAGCGGCACCGACGATGGGTCGGCCGAGTAGGCGAAGTACGGGTAGACGTTCACCAGCAGCGGCGTGCTCCTCGACGCCAGGAAGGAGACGATCGGCTCCACTGTCGGCAGCGACGCCTCGGAGAACGCGCCCTGGGACGGCGGGTATGAGGAGCCCAGCACGGACGTCGCCACGGCGGTCGTGACCGGCACGCTTATCCCCGCGTCCCGGAGCGCGGCCTCGAGGTTCTTCATGGCGGGAGCACGAGAGCGGCGAGTTCCCCCGGGATGACCTCGTTGCCGGCGTTGATGTAGCGGAAGCGCACGGAGCCGGCGAAGGGCTGGACGTAGGACTGGACCCAGGACGCCGCGAAGGAGGCGTCGGAAGCGAGCGGGGAGAGCTCCTCGTTGAGTGTGCCGAGGACGACGCCGAGGCCCGAGCCGCGGAGAGCCTCGAGGACAGATGTGTCCGGGTGGAAGAGACGGACATCGGTGATGTTGTTGGATTTGTACAACGCGACCACCTTGTCCGGGGACGGGATGTTGTTGCCGAGCATGCCGTAGTTGACGCCGATTCCGTTGACTCCTGCATCACGTGGACACGCAAACAGTAAGCACGAAATCTTGTTATCGGAATAGAAATTAAGCAGGAAATCTGATGTAATTGATCATTTATTTGCTTCTTATTTCAACTTAAGTTCCAACTCTTTTGCGGGTGATTGCAGTTCCAACTCGACCGAAGGTTCCTTACCAAATTTCATGGCAAAAGGTTAATCGGTGACATCCATGGATTCATTACTGATTATAGGATCAGTTCGTAGGAAATGGAAGGAGAGCGGTAGGAGTACAATGGTAGTACTGCCTTAATTAAGACGTGCATCATACTTTAGATTGCCTCTCCATAACCCCGACAGACATATTACCAAATATAGTGGAAACAAAACATTGATGTTGGTACATTGACAAGGAAATAAAGAGACCATTAAGTGTCCTTGCAGAAACTATATACAGTACAGTAGATGAAATTTACTTTTGTGAAAAAAAGAAAAAGGCCAGTTAATATGATTTGACAAAAGGATACTAATAGACATCCTAACCAATGCACAATTAACAAAACAAATCAACAACCTCCAACAGCAAGTAATATATATACTCCTAAACCAAAAACCAAGCAAGCAAGTAACATTGATATGCATACACGCACGAGATATATATCACGGCGGCAAATATTCCAGTTCATGAAAGGAGGGTGGCAATGGTAGATCGATCGATGTGGCAAGAATCGAACAAGCTGTGAGAATTCAACATGTTATCATCCAGCTATATATATCAATGCCAGATTATCTGTCAGAACAAGGAAACATAAACTGAAGAAAAGATAGCGCACGTACTCAGAACAAAACTAACACGCCGGAACCGATCGATGGCGCAGGATATATAACTAGCATCAAGCATGGATCAATGTAACAGCTAGTCAGCTAGTAGTATCAATCTAGCGACGCAAGATGGAGGTAGAGTACTCACCGGAGAGCGACGAGAGCAGCAGGCTGCAGGCAGCGACCCAGAACGCGATCATCTTGCTCGCCATGCTCTGTGCGCAGCAGCAGCCGAACTATCTCTCTCTCTCTCTCTCTTGCCCCGATCTGCCTGTGTTTCGTTCTTCCTCGTCTAGCTCACTATGCGATGGGAATATGGGATGCGATGCTGCTCCATTATATAGGCGGCAGCGGGTTGGGAATTTGGAAGGCACGGCAGCGGCATGGCAACCACCGGCCGGGCGGGAGGATGCATGACATCGTGATACGCGCTAGTACGTGGGGGTGCAAGGGTCCGCGTCCCACGGACACACAATGGCCACGATTCATGGACCTTCTCACGCGGCTACGTGAGTCGTGGTATGCGGGTAATGGACATGGACCAGTGAACGGACAACACAACTGGGCTCCGTACGTGGTCGACGTCGCCATGCATCCGTGCCACGTGGGCACTATTTTCCTTTCCTTATTCTTCATTTCCTTTCCATAATAAAACCGTGTCTCCAAAAGTTCTTCATGTTTGGTCTGGCCTAGATGTGGCCGATCGAGGTTTACTCCGCCGTCACCATCCATGGTTGTTACTCCTCAACCTTACCATCGCATCGAGTAGTAAGGTTTTTGCCTTTTTGGGAAAGGGAACTGCAGCCTGCATGCAGGTAGTACTTGTTCCTTTCGGAAGAAGAACTTTCCTGCGATTGGACCTGCTGCTAGCCATTGTTAGGAAATCCATTCATTGCTCGTAGTTACGGATTTGCCGTAGATTTGATTCCATATATACAGCAGGGGGTGGGACCCTACCAACCACGTGGCTATATTTTCCATTCCGTCGGCTTGCTTCTATATAATGTGCCTCGAAATTCTTCAGGTTTGGCCGAGGTTTTACTCCCCGTGACCATCAATGGTTGTTAGGTTTTCCAGAAAGGGAAATGCAGGTACTTTCCTTTCGGAAGAAAAAGACTTTCCAGCGATTGGACCTCCTGGCCATTTTTAGCTCGTACTAGTTAGGAATACAAATTCTTTTCTGGATGAAAATGAAGTATTATCTCGAAAATGAAAAAAAAGGTAGTAATTTCTGACTGGTATGTCAGTTGTTATACACGACACGCAATAAATGATGAACAAAACCAAGATCATCACACACATGGGACACAAGATTTTAACGTGGAAACCCTTTAAGGAGAAAAGGAAAAAAAAAAACACGGGCACCAGTCTTACCCAAACTTCACTATTTCGGAAGAGGTTACAAAACGCCGGGATTTACAACTATCCGACTTATCCCGTGCGGCGGCTTAAAAGCGGTATATAAAAAGGTGGTGACCTAGCTCGACTTATATAAAGAGATGGTGACCAAGATCGACTCGACCGGCTAGTTAACCATTAAACAAGTGTTCGTGTTACCGAAAAGATAAAACACTACTATTACTCAAATCTCCAATGGTTAATGAACTAGGTGAAAAGGTCATGCACTCGTGCTATATATCAAAACACTAAATATCATATGATTAAAACAAATCAAATGGTGAACATTATGTTGCCCATATGTTAGCATAGACATACTTCATGGCTCCCCGAGTACGCCGAAGGCGAGGAGGACTTCTTTATTTCAAAATTTTGTAGTTTTCTTTTCTACATTTTGGAGTACTCATGTGTTCTAATGGTATGTAATAGCTATGTTGGAATTCTTATATGGGGTTTCTTATGACAGGTGTAATTAACATGATTTTTTATCTATATGTAAGAATCCTGGAAATAAAGTACCAGCAATGTTTGATCCTTTTATTTACTTTATGCATTTACGCATTTATATTGCACTATCTCTCTCTATGATGTGAACGCTTATTTGTATCGCCCATTTTCACATCATTAGCCTCGGCCACGTATTAGCCAGATCTGCTGCCAACTTACTCTTGGCATCATCATAAATTTCTCCTTTAGCATTGGAAGCGGACATATTATCTGCTCTGAAATGCTACTCCTTGGCGGATCTATCTCTTTTAACTAGTATATTTTTCTATCACACTTAATAAAAATAGTGACATCACACTTATGCTAAATTTAAAGATACAGTGATGTTCTTACACATTCAGATGTTTGTGGTTTACAAAAATACTTCAAATAAATGTTAACAATACTTTGCAAAAAACAAAGTCCATGCCATTCTTTTGTTACATTGCCTCACAAGAAAACCTTTTATCAAATCGAGTTTTCAACGCAAAAGAGTAAACACAAAATTCATGCCTCTGTAATGTGACACTCATATGAGTATTAGTGTATGTGTACATATTTTGTTGTTTTTCTTATCCTTAAACATTATCTCCGCAAAGAGCTTTAAGTGTATCCTCTAATATATACATCAATAGATGTCTCTAGAATGTGGTTGCTTCCTTTAGAAGATGCAAGTAAATAGAAAGTTATAGTGTATATCATTCCCTGCATATTAAGGTCTATACATATAATTTTATAGTGTAGAAGGTGTTGGCAAGGATTTTTTTGTGAAACTTTTGGTGGTGTGTGGTTTTTTAAATGAACACCTTCCTCAGTTCCTTGATGTAAGGTGCCTAATGTTTTGAGAAAATTTCCGAAATATAGAGTGTACTTTGTTCCACCACTCAGATTTTTTTTATAGATTTGATTATATTTCCTTATCTCAAACAAATACCTCCTTTTCCCACGTCAATTAACCAGAGGTAATTCTTTCCCAAACTGGTGCAATTTTTTCCTTCACGAGCATTATTTAATTTCCGTGCCAAAACTTATACACCTTAGATATAGGAACGGAGGGAGTATTATTTTTAAATCATAAACTAATATTGAAATCATAGTCAAGAAATAAAAATTGGAAAAATTATAAGATTATGCACAAACTTCGTATGCTTGCATAACCGGGGAGAGGTTACAACGCCGGGATTTACAACTATTCGACTTATCCAGTGCGGGAACTTACAAGCGGTATATATAAATAGGTGGTGACCTAGGTCAACTCTGGTCCACTTCGCTCGGTCCAAGCCTCCCAGCGATGGACCTCCTTTTGCTCTAGCAGAAGTTAGCTTTTATCCGAATATCCTTATATTGAATTTGCATCACGACAAAACAACATCAGGTGCGCCCCAAAACGCACTTATTACTGGTAAGTCATCCACATCCACGTTGCTTGTGATTTGGGTTACATCCTTTTTTTTATCATATTTGACATGTTTCATGTTGGTATGATATATTTTAAATTTTTATTCAATTTTAACAAAAACTTGTATAATTTAATTAGTTCAGAACTATATAACACATACTCCCTCCGTTTTTTAATATAAGATGTTTTAGAATTTGTCCACATTCACATATATCTAGATGTATGTAGACATATTTTAGTGTGTATGTGCACTCATATTAGTATGCATGTAGACAACATGTTGGATAGCTAAAACTTCTTATATTTATGGACGGAGGGAGTAGATTCCAAACATATTTGGTTATTTCAATTATTATTTAATCAAATTATGGTTAATCTCGGTTCGTAATTTGTTTTACAAGATTTCATTTAGGGCTTCGTTGGATCACAAGATTAGAAAACAAAGGAATTGTAAGAACATATGAATTTGAAAGGATTGCAGATACAAAACAGAGGATTGCAAAAGAGAGGAAAACCACAATAATGGTCATTTGGATGGAAACACATGAAAAGTGTCTCGATCCTATGCACAGGAGTGTAAAAAGTGGCCAGAGTGGATGTTGAAATTCATATGGGATTGGGGTGTAGTAATGGAATCCATAGGAATTTTGGAGGTGTCATTTCCTTAATCTAAAGAACTTCCTATTTATTGGAATCATCCAAATTTCCTACGAAAGCCCTTCAATTCAAAGAGACCCTTATATTTTACAGATATATCACATTAATATGAAATGGATCAAATATTAAAAAATTATCCATCACGAATCACGAGGCACATAGATGGTGGATGCCTAACCGGTAGGGCGCGTCTTCGTGAGAAAAATCACGTTCGGTGCACCCCCTCCCTCTCTCCCTCACACTACTTTTGTTATGTCTTCTCTTTTCTACCTCTCCTTTCAACCACACCCTCCCTTACACCTCTTACTCTGTCATCGTCCAAGAATAAGACTAGAAACTAAGAAAACGTGACTTTCAACCAAAAATATAACAAGCTCCAAATAAATGAAGTAAAAAACCTCATAGATCTTTTGATAAGATTTTTGTTTCAATAAAAAAGCAGGGCCGTTAGGCCTCTTTTTTTTTTTAAAAAAAAGTCTAGGATGTTTTAGAAGACTCAGATCCTTGAGAATACTTCATATGTAGATCGTTTATTTCACACACTAGAATTCTAGGAGTAATGAAATTTGCCGAAGGACTCTTTGACAATCTAGTTTGGAGAAAAAATTCTATCCACGCAATTTTTTGCTAATTTTTCTTTGATTTTCACGTGGTATCAAACACTTTTTATCCGAATGCCTATGGTTTTGTAGTGCTTTAGGAATGAAAAGGGCATGTCTTTCCAATCATCTCTTTTTCCTATTTACGCCTTTTGAGAATCCCTTGAATCGTAAATGCCCTAAGTTTCTAACTAGGAAATCAACAACTTTCAACCGATAAATTAGCAGATTTCAACCCGGAAAATTAAGCTCTCAACTGCATAAAACACAAACTGAAAAAATAACTTTTTTATCTGAAAATAATAACTTTTAACTGAAAAGTAATGGTTTTCAAACCAAAAAAGGGAGCCAACTTCAATCAGAATACCTGGTTTTCTACTGCTAGAAAATATATCGCCTCCATCCTCGCCTACTCTAGCGCTGGCGCAGGCACCTGTAAGAAGCACTGGAATGCCAGCTCATCTTTGGTGATCCGTCGCACCATGAAGCGCACGGGGAGGCGAGATGGAGGCCGTGAATGCCTTCTCACCCTAGGATGGTAGAGGGTCCTGACAGTTGAAGGAACTTGCTTTTTTTATCTTTGTTACCTTAGAACTTGTACGTGAGAGAGTGTCACAGCACTTGCAGGGTTGGAGGCATTGATAAAAGCAGCTCCTTTTCCTATCTTGGACGCCAAAGATTTCTGCACTTTCAGATATTCTCCACAGCATGCACGCCCCAATTTTGTAAGAAAATTAGAGTCCTAAGATGCTGCAGTACGTTTGAGAAACCATTGCAATGGTAAAACATGCAGTTTTACATCACATCTGTTTGAAGCAGGTAACCAAATCTGTTCAAGACATATTATGCATAACAAACGCGGAAATATCTATACAAAGTTGGTACACCATTTGAAACACAATACAGTTTTCCCCTTTGAAAAAACCATATATAGTTGACTTATTAGATCATTCTATATACACAATTGATGGTGTGAAAAGCTACTGATACGCTCAACACTTCTTTCAAATTAAATGTTAATAATAAAAATCTTAACTGAACATACTAATGTTACAACAACAGCAGCAGCATACGAATGCACAATAGCAAATAAATCCTCGAAAATGTCTAACGACTAATAGAAAGAAGGAAAATCTGTCTAGGCGTTTGCATCTCTGTTTGGTTGACCAAGAATAGATGGTCGGTAAAGTGAGTGGCCCTGTGCCATCTCAATTCTTTCACGCGGATCATACATTGACTCATCTCTTATAGCCTGAAGAATCGACTCGGTAGGAAGTTCCCTGCGACATAAGTAGACAAATCAACACATTATGGCTGCAAACCTTTACTAACGTATAATATAGCAACACGATGCTGAGAGTATCAATCGACCAAGAGAATCAAATGTATGCCTATTGTGATGAATTGTTTTGTCGTCTGGGGTAGTTACAGTACTTGTTAAGATAGATAGATCCAATAGAGTAATTTTTAAGCTAAACCACTAAAAAAGTAATGGAACTAGTTTACAAGGGATTTTGTTGTTGTTATATCATGAAAAAGAATAAGAATTCTTACCTCTTGATCAAAATTTTGTAAAGGGTTTTCAAGATGGGGCACATCTCAACTGGCGCAACAGATTTGTTGGCCTCTGGATGCATTACACTCAAACTATCCTGACTGAGAAGTTGATAAAATGCATCAACTGCAGAGACACCCTGAAACGAAATATTAACAAATTTAGTATGCCTTGAGGCACGTTGCCGCAGCACTTGAAAGTTCAGATAACAATCAAAATGAAAGGGGCAAACCTGGATTGTCCCTTTGCCTTTTATGCTATCACCCATTTCAAGAGTCAGTTCCCCTTTAGCTAACCTATGCCCATACCAGGCATTACGACCTTTCAACAATGTGACATAGGTGTCAGCTAATAATGGTCCAGCAAGTTTTTCGGGTTCTTCTTCGAGAAGGTGGGTGATGTAGATCATTTCAGATGTACAAAGTGCAAAGTAAACAGACTTGCTGTTGCACTCTCATTGGTTAGTGCTGCCACCATACCTACAAGATAACAGAAAGGTCAGCAAACAAACTGAAAAATATGCAACGAAAAATAAGTAAAACTAGGTGATCAAGCGCCTAGCCAGGCACATGGCATAAAGTACAACAGATGCATACTTCAGCATTTCTTATCTCTTGGATTGTTATTACGGTATTTTGGCAGTTAAGGTGCCACTAAATACTGTATTTTTCCCTTCAGACATTCTCTTTCGGTGGAAGTAGTGCATGATAAAATAATACAATTTACTAACTATTGAAGACATCGAGTAACACTGACTGTATCATAACATATAATGGCAAGATAATGCAAAGTTCAGAAAATGTATGGTTTACAAAGATACACTATCCAGAACATAAAAAAGCAGTAAGACAAACGAACATAACTTACCAGCACCAATGGCGTACACATTTTTCAAACCTCCCATGACCTCATGAGTGATGAGATCACTATTATCCCACACAATAAAATGAGGCTGCCTCAAAAATTTAGCAAGAGGTTTCCTCCATTTGGCAGTTCCACAAATACGAGCGTTTGCGTATTCTTTATTATATATTTCCGAAGCAATGTTAGGGCCACCAAGATATAGAACATTATCCAATGGAACCTTAGCTGCAATAAACCAATAATCTATAAATCACATGCAAGGTTAAATGGAAAAGGAAAAAAATGCTGGAACAAAGCATGACGCAGCACATACAACTTCGAAACTAGAGTTTTGAACCTAGATCAAGAAAAACTGAATAAAACAACATTGCATTTTTTGGTGCGTAGAAACAGAAAACTAAAGTGTGCTACTTATTCAGGAAGAGCCTGCTAAAGCTAAACAGAACTGAAACTAGAAAAACGTTGATGAGCAACACAAGATACTATGAATTACTTAACTGCGGCCCCTTTAGAGAAAGTTAGATAAGGCTATTCAGAACTTTCAGTTAAATACACAATTCAATGAGCAAAAGGTATTTCTGGATATAGTTTTAGCAAGTCTACGGTTTTATCTTTCTACAGTGCATCAGTAATTTTTCAGCAGCAATCGGTTGCATCCTAATTTACAATAACCCATGACAAGATTTCCAAATAAAGATTGATAACTGTCTGTCATAGCTAGCAGGTACCAAGGGCTGATATCTTCAAATGTGATGATACCATCAAGGGAACCACCACAATAACGGGGACAGCGTCAATTCACCAACAAACAACAGAGGACAACATCAATTCAGTGAAGAAATAAGCAAATTGTACATTGAATAAGAAAGAAGAAAGGAACCTCACTTGCGTTGCAAATCATCTGCGTGGAGTTATGATCCTGGGCACCGGATCTATGGACGCTTCAATCCCTTTGGTGAGCGAGATAATCACCGGGGCATTCACCCTCTCCTTCCAGTACCTCCCAATCTCCCCAAACACCTCCCTGGTCTCGGTGGAGGGCAGGCCGTTGATGACAATGTCGGCGTCCCAGACGGCCTCCTGCAGGTTGGTGACGACCTTGAGCGGGCAGAGCGGGGTGTCGATCATGTTGAGGCAGAAGCCGTCCCTGAGGATCTCGTCGGCGTAGAGCGTGCGGTCCCCGAGGCGCGCCTCGACGTACTTGAGGTAGGCGCAGCGGCGGATCAGGCGGCGCAGCACGTCCTCGCGCGCGTTGATGACGTCGAAGAGGTGCTCCGCCGTGGCGCGGTCGACGGCGCGTCCCGGCGGCGCCAGATGCGGAGCTGCACCTTGTCGCGGAGGTGGCCGTAGGCGTCCTGCAGCAGCGCGCAGAAGACGCTGCCCCAGGCGCCGGCCCCGACGCCGACGATCCGGAGCGGGTCGCCGTCCGCCTTGCCCATCAGCCGCCGCAGCTCGTCCGCCTTGTCCTCCGCGGCCCCATTGGCGGCCGCGTTCCCGTTGGGCGGCGCGTGCGGCCCGTCGCCCATTGCTTCCACGGTTCCACCTCTGCCGCTCCCTTCTCGCCGCAAGCAACCTGCCCCTGTCTGGCCTGTTCGGTGTTCCAAGGAAGGGCAGGCAGGTTATAACTAACCTGGGAGGGAGAAGACGAGAAAAGGACGCAATACGCCTGGGTTTGGCCGCCGAATTTACGACGAGGTTGTCGGCCGGAGTGACCGAGGCCGGCTGGTTGGTGGCGCGGTTTCACTCTCCGGTCGGGAGCGAGGTGGTGGGGATCCTACGGCGGAGCGGGAGGTGGCCGGTTGGTGGCCCGCGATAAGAAAGGACGGGGACGATTCGGGATCTGGAGGTCCGTCGCGGGGACGGTGACGGACTGAGCATGGTGACAGGATCGGATTGGGAAGAGATTTTGGCAATGGCGTGGCACCGGCGCCAGATCCCAAACTCTTTCCGACACTGTTCCATGGCGCGTCCACGGGCACGCCACTCCTGTGCCGACCACGACTCGGGCATGGTCTCATGGAGGCATGGAGCACATGTCTTTTTCTGTCCGATATTTATATCCAGTAAGATAAGATATCAAATTCGGGCACGACTAAATCTCAGTCGATTAGGAATTATCATCCATTTGTAACCCATTTTACAACTTAGGATTAGCACGAATTATGTAAAAATTCAATGGTCCACAATATTTTTCTTAGTGCAACTCATGACTAGCACGAAACAAATCTAACGGTTTTGAAGAAAGTATAGATACCCTCGGAAGTATTCCATTTGGGTCACATAACCCCCCACGTCTAAAACTGGGGTCTTAATACCCTGAACTATCCTAAACCAGACAAATCACCCCATAATCTCATCTTAAACTGTTTTTGACGGCTGTTTTGAGTACGTGGCATCTGGTTTTACTCCCGGCCAGGTCAGACAGGTCCAGTTGATGCAGTCTAAATCACCCCCCCCCCCCCCCCCCCCCCCCCCCCAAACGGTTGCAACCAATCAGCCCTGTAAGCAAATCAGCCGTGCACAACAACTTAGGGGGTGATTTGTCCAGTAAAGAAAATCCAAACACAATCAACGGAAAAATCGACCCCCCCCCCCCCCCAAAAAAAAACTTCCCCTGCAAACCCTAATGGTGCGAAAAGAGGATAAAATACGGCTAGCGAAGGAGGAGGATGTCTGATACATTACCTTCATCTTCGTCCTTCATCGCGTCGTCACGATCGTCGCCGTATGTCCGATCACCCGTCTGTCGCCATTTCTAGTCGTGAGAGTAGAGGAGTGGAATGGTAGTGGACGACTGGACGAGGTTGACTGACGGGCGCGTGTCGCGCTGAACCACCGATCCCGGTTACCACATGTCACCTCTGCAATCCTTGTTTGGGTTTTCTATGATGTTTAATTTAGACCGGGAATTGATAGTTTAAAACGCTAACTTCCGGAAATTAGCGCTCTTTTGGCCTAAGGCCACTGCTCCGTGTACAGACCTCCGCCATTTCTATGGCTTGCTTCTCCTGTCTATTAATATACATGCAGCACTCATGCATCGTTCTAAACAAACTTTCAGAAATTAGAATTAGGGATTCGATTGTCTGACCTATACAAGTTTATAAGATTTAAAATGACTTGTTCCTTCCCCACTTGTCGTCAAAGTCCACCTGATGGAGTCTGTCAGCTGCTGATTAAGCTGCCTAACCATAGATGGATTCCATTAGTTGGGGATGGGTCGGTCATTCTGGACACCAAAGTGATCAAGTTTTCGTTTGTGAGCTCCTTGTGCACGGTCATATGATTACAGTAAAACGGTAACTGACCCAACGGGAAACCGACGGTGAGCTGGCGGTGGCCATTCTTTCTCGCCTCCCAAGAAGAAAGTGAACTACCGCTGGGTGGTCTCATTAGGAAGGTGCCAATTGGCAAAGCATATTCGCTGAAGCAGCTAGCGGTTGATACGGCTGCACCACCCCGAAACAATACTCGTATCCTATTTGGTTATTTGCATCTTTATGTGTAACAGAGGGTACGACACGCAAAAGTTCACCTAACCAAGAGGCCAAGATCTTAATATTGCAAAACCCAAATCCTACTTTTCATCATCCTATATTTCTGTAATAACCCAAATGATAGGAGAAGATGGTGCTAAACATGGTAGAGATTACTTTAGTCTTTACGCATTTGGATTTTGGACGGAACGTGGACAGGGCCAAGTGCTCTGTCAAGATTTCTTGTTCCAGTGTTAATGTTGTTGCAACTACTCACCGCCAAGAAAATTAGATCGGTGGACAGGGCCAAGGACATCATTAACGGATCGATGGAGTTGTTAGATTGATCTCAATTGACCGAGTCCAACGGCTCGATCAACTCCTTGATTAGCGCCCTGATCGGGGGCGCCCGACCCTTAATGGTCGGTGGGCCCCTGTGACCTGCGGCTATATAAAGAGGTGGGGGACTGGCAGCACGCGTCACGAGGTTAGCCCGCCACTGCTATCCACTGGCTCTCCACCTCCGTCCACCATTGCCGGAGCCTCGAGCGCCTCCGCATCTCGAGGAGAAGGTACTGGTTCTTCTCCCCCGATCTCGTATCTACCCGAATTGATCTAGCCTAGAGATCTTGCGATCTTAACAGGAGTACCTTCATAGTCGATCCAGAGTCGACGTGGTGGCTTGATCCAGATAATTTGGACTAATGGACACGCACAATACAAGAAAACACACATCATTACAAACATCAAAGCTTGTTCAAAAAAAAAATACAAACATCAAAGCAAGTGCTCCTTTAGCTTTACCTAACATGCGCGCCAAGACAATTTCAGTACTTCAGTGAGCCACTTTCCATTATAGCCACGTTCTAGGCATGGTTAATGTGCAAGTAGGTGGCCAGCTGAGATGCATAATGCTTACACTAGGGAAATAAGATCAATGAATCACAGATGGCAGCGTTCTATGTCGCAGGACTCAAATATCCCATTTTACTTGATCAGAGTAGGAAATAAGCTTAATGAATCACATCTGTTGCCCTCCAGTTGAGATGATTTGAGTATGAGAGTCGAAACAGCAGTGTCTAGGATATAATTGGGCACTGGCACAATCGGGATTTATACAACAGATATCTCCACATCAGAAACGTCTATAGTAGGCCTTCAGTCCAACTACTAGGAAAATGCATGTCCTACTTGCTTGAAACAAAAACAAAAACAAAAACTATGCATGACAATGCAAAAGGTGAAATTATGAATGTTGACTACAGGGTGTTTCCTGGCAGTTCACTACTATTATGAAGTACTGCCTCCCAAGTGTTTTGCCCGGAAATGTGTGCAGACGGAGACTCGCCAACAGTTCAAAGATATTATTCAGCTGTGCCTAAAAGCGGGGAACCAAACTTGTTACAAAGGACAAGAATACATAAAACCACCTCCGCTGCAACAAACCAAGACGAATTCTCTGGTGGTTAAGACCACCTCCTATGCTGCAACAAACATGACAAATGCTGGTGGTCACTTTGGTCCCTCTCGAACCGCTGCTTCACTGGAGGATGCCAAAATACCGTTCAGAAAACTTGCATTAGAACAAGCAGAGGGCCTTCATGAGAATTTGGACTAATGGACACGCACAATACAAGAAAAAACACATCATTACAAACATCAAAGAAAGTGCTCCTTCAGCTTTACCTAACATGCGCGCTAAGACAACTTCAGTAGTTTAGTGAGCTACTTTCCAGTTTCCACCACAGCCACGTTGAAGGCATGGTTAAGGATGACTCCAACGGGGTGACCCATCGAGTCCGCGCGCTCCGCGCGAGTAAAAACACGGCCCAACGGTGCGACACAAATCCTGTCCGCCGCGACCCATTCCTGGCCCAAATTTGGGCCAGGTTTGCGTCGGCGCGGACGCGATGCGGACTGACCGCGTATCCGCGTGCTCACACGTGGTGTCCTCCCCAGGCCCACATGGCAGTGACACGGGACGGTCAGCCTCCCCTGGCCCAGTCGTTTTTAATGCCTGAGGATAGCGACGGCCAGCCCCACCCCCACTCCCCACTCACTTCCGCTCCCTCCCCGGCGACCAAACCTAGCCACCGCCACCATCCTCTCCGATGGCCGGGATTCGGCAAGGCCAAGCACGACGGCGAGGCAGACTCGTCCTCTGGCCGCCGCTGCCGCACTCCCACCCCTTCCCCATCCCCACCAGCATCCCCGGAGCCGCTCCCCGCGGTTTTCGACCTGGCGCCGCCGGGCGCCGAGATAGCGCGACCGCGTCTATGTGCGCGTCGAGGACTGCTGGTGGTACTGGAACCACGCGGTCCCGGTGCCGTGGCCGGACGTTAAGCTGCCTGACCACATGCACCTTAACCCGCAGCGGATCCCTGTGCCTCCCATACCGACGAGCCGCCGCGCGAGGGAGCTGGAGATCGAGCGCCGCCGCGCGTGTCTCCCGAGGTCCGCCCGCAACGACCCCGCTTTCGCGGCCACCTCCCCCAACTGGAGCACCTGGTTCCGCGACGAGCACAGCCTGCGGCGGCAGGCGCTCTACACGCGGGCTCCGATGCCGCCAAGCGGCCGTTGGTCACCGCCTCCGCACACACAGGGCGGGGCGCACCACGAGTGCCACCGCACGCGCTGCGGATTGGCTCACCACCGCCGCCGCCTCCTGCTGATGTGAAGATGGAGGTGGACGCCGAGAAAGACGAGGACGCCCAGTTCGCCGCCGCGCTCGAGGCCTCCAAGAAGTCCATGGCCGAGAGAGGCCAAGAGATGGGAGAAGGTCCTGTAGGACGTCGCCCGGGAGCAGGAGGAGGCCCTGCAGGCACAGCAGGCCGCGGTCATGGAGCCACCGCAATGGTGGCAGGCCATGGACGTGGACCTGCCACCGGCCCGCCCCTACAAGAAGGCCTGCTCGGGCAGATCTGGACCTGGAATGGCGGTAGCTGGGAGTTCTAGCGGGCGCCACCCCTCCCGGAGCAGGAGCAGGAGCAGCCGCCCACACCGCCGGCCGTCGTACCACCGACGCACCTCTGGCAGGCGCCGGAGTACTTCGTCCTCTCGGACGACGAGTAGAAGCCCCGAAGGGCATAAACTTTAGTTTAATGTATTTTTCTTTTTTAAAATATATGTAAAATTTGCCGTTTGTGGCCCACCCCCATAATATATGAGAGAAAAAGACCCATATATGGCATCTTTACCTAATCTTTTCGGGAAAAAAAATGGTATCCATTTGCGATGCGTCGAGCCGTTGGACGCACTGGCACCAAGGGCGGACATGGCCGGACTGGGCCTGTACTTTTGCCGACCCAAACGGACAAAACGCGCGTCCGTTTGGGTCGCCCCGTTGGAGTCATTTTAATATGCAAGTAGGTGGCCAGCTGAGATGCATAATGAATATCCCATTTTACTTACAGAGTAGGAAATAAGCTTCATGAATCACAGCTGTTTCCCTCCAGTTGAGATGATTGAGTTTGAGAGTGAAACAGCAGTTTGTAGCATATAATTGGGCACTGGCACAATCGGGGATTTATACAACAGGAAACAAATGTGCATATCTCCACATCAGAAACGTTTATTGTAGGCTTTTCGTCCAACTACAAGGAAAATGAATGTCCTACTTGCTTGAAACAAAAACAAAAACTATGCATGACAATGCAAAAGGTGAAATTATGAAATGTTGACTACAGAGTGTTTCCTGGCAGTTCACTACTATTATGAAGTACTGCCTCCCAAGTGTTTTGCCCGGAAATGTGTGCAGACGGAGACACGCCAACAGTTCAAAGATATTATTCAGCTGTGCCTAAAAGCGGGAACGAAACTTGTTACAAAGGACAAGAATACATAAAACACCTCCGCTGCAACAAACCAAGACGAATTCTCTGGTGGTTCCGACCACCTCCTACGCTGCAACAAACATTACAAATGCTGGTGGTCACTGTGGTCCCTCTCGAACCGCTGCTTCACTTGAGGATGCCAAAATACCGTTCAGAAAACTTGCATTAGAACAAGCAGGGGCCTTCCTGTTTTACTTGTAAGGCGCAATGATCCTCCTCCGCCGTCTTGGAGTCTCCCTCTTCACATACATCTTCTCCATATCATTTAGCGGGCGGCTCGATCCATCAGGCAAGCTCATGAACTTCCAGCCCCCACCTGTACCACGCCTTCCCTGTGGCCCAAGCTTCTCAACCATGTACGCCCACCCATCGTCTGGTCGTCGTCTGCTATACTTGTGGCACTTGACCTCCCCTGCTACCTGCAATCCAATAAAGAATGCAGCAGATCAGAATGCAATTACTCATGCTACATGTTCAGAAAACTTGATAAAACTTGTCTACAGACAGATTGTTTTTCCATTCCCTATGTTCACAGAACTTGAGAAGGAACAGAGTTTGCTATGCACAAGCTGCAGTACTCCACAAGAGAAAACTTACCAAGGCATTATCATCAGGTCTTACAAGTTACTACAACCAGACTGCAGGAATTTGTACTGGATTACAAAAGAACTAACAAAACTACACGACCATACTCATTTTGCAATGTAGAAACTACAGTACTCCGCCACAACCGAAGTTAGCAAGCCATTATTATGGGGTTTTACATGTCACTCCAAGCAGACTGCAGGACTTTGTACTGAATTACAAGAAAAAGAATAATAAAACTAAAAGGACAATCTCTTTCAGCGAGCAAAGAGAATGTGATGCCCTTACCTTTTTCTTGTTGAACTCCAAGCGTTGAACAAATTCTTCGTATAACATTTGGTCTTCCTTCATTGAAATCTCATACAAGACCTCATCAGGATCTCTCGTCGTGCCATCCCAGCCCTCAGGCATAACTTTGAAGTCAGGTTTGTATGGAAGCGATGCAACATGAAACTCCCTGTCATGAGAATTGAAGAACCTAGAAAACAAAGGAAGGCTCAGATATGGAGCAATAAGTTAAATTCAAACATAACCTTCCAATCTTATAGTTTTATTCTCATTAGTCACAAGAGAAATGCAGACACTTTCTTAACATTGGCCTCCTTGTATATGAACTTCTGGAGTATAATTGCAATTTAGGACATGACATGCAAAATGAAATGTAGCCTCTACCAAGAGGTCAAGACAAATTTCCTACTATTTACCCATTTCCGCAATAAGTTCATTCCAAGCATAACCTTCCAATCTTAAAGTTTTATTCTCATTAGTCACAAGAGAAATGCAGACGCTTTCTCAACATTGACCTCCTTGTATATGAACTTCTGGAGTATAATTGCAATTTAGGATATGACATGCAAAATGAAATGTAGCCTCTACCAAGAGGCCAAGACCAATTTCCTACTATTTACCCATTTCCGCAACGCCTTGATGGATGTAATGGTGAGCTAATCAGAAAAACGCAGCAAAATTTTCAGGAACGGTCCATCTGAGATGAGTTTTCTAAAGGATGTGATGTCAATGTGTTTTGCTTGCAAAATGGAATTTAGCCAATTACCCAAGCTCTACAAAATTACATCCAGAAAGTGGAACAGCTCTATTTGTACATTTGATTCATGAACACCTAGCTTAACAATTTCTCATCCCCTCAGCAAGATTCCTCGACTTAAATCATTTAATCGATCATATACAGTCAACAGATTTCTAGTTGCAGAGACCAAAATTGCACCTTTCGTTTTAAAACCAGATACCCAGTTAAGTTTCAATTGCAAAGTTCTAACCTAGGCTTGTCCAAGTGCTAGCAACCAATTGGCATGGTTGATAGTTCAGGGGATTGTACATTTCTATCCGGGAAGAAATTGCATGAACCAAAAACTCAAGAGACTAGTGAAGTATTCATGGATTAACTAGACATCTTTCGATTTCTTCTAGTCACTTATTTCCTACAATGTTCTCTCAAATAAAACCAGGGTTACAACTTAGAACCCTATATTTTGTTTTAACTACTTTGATAGTTAGTTCTAAACTACGTCTAAATCACCATGACCTAATTATTTCAATATAAAACTTCACGAAGCAAACCAACTATTGACGTACTCTGGGCAGCTGTCCAGCAGGATCTCGACGGAGTCGTCGAGCGGCTTGCCCAGCTTCCTCTCCTCCTCCTCCTCCATCTCCTTGAGCCAGAGGATGGCGTGGACGCGCTGCCGCATGACGCGGAAGTCCTTGGCGAGGCGCTCCACGGTGTACGTCTCCGGGTCCTCCTTGTGCAGGCGGTACATCTCCTGCTTCTCGGAGTCCTTGAGGTAGGCGCCGCGGGATCCGGGCTCCCGGACCTGCTTCAGGAGCTCGCACGTCTCGCGCAGCCGGCCGTTCCACGAGTCCACGAACGCCTTCGACTCCTTGTTGTCGCGCTCGAGGTCGCGCATGAGCTCTTCCTCCTCGTCCACGGCGCGGACGGCCTCCAGCTCTCTTGGAGGCGGGCGTGGTGGACGGGGAGGGGGCGGCAGGGCGCCCGACGGCGGAGGCGGACCCGTCGAAGTGGTCCTTGGTGATGCCGGTGGACCAGGAGGAGCCCCATTCGTCCCCGGATCCAGGGGAGGAGGAGAGGGAGCGGAAGAAGGAGGAGATCCTGGAGGCGGCGGCCGCCGGCGGCGCGGGGAGGCGGCGGTGGAGCAGGGTTTTGCAGAGGGCGAACATTTTTCTGGCTCCGATCTTTGGGATTGGGCTGCCGCAGCTCACTCACTCGGTTTCATTGGAGCCTCCAATTTGGAGGTGGTTGACGACGGGGCCGGCCTGGGCTGAGTTACTCAGGCCCAGTTGAGTTGACTTGCAAAAGGCAAGCACATTATCCTGGGAAACAAATGGTAAATACTACTCGTAGTGGATACGATGCGGTCCATGCTTTTGTGCGACGCATTTATACCAGATGCTTACAGTAAATTGCAATGTGATACAGATCAATTACCACTTTTTTTTTACTTTGCATCAGATTGTGCAAGAGTTTACACTTTTCATTAGGTTTGCTAAGTGATACTCCACTTTGCACCAAGTCCTTCATAAACATTAATAAAAAAATAGATTTTTTTAAGAAAATCTATACAAACACATTATCGGGGTTCGGGAACAAAGAGTATAAATATTCGTTATGGTTTAAAAATTGCAACCGGAGCGAATAAGTGACGCCTGCTACTTATTAGGAAATGTATGGAATTTTAACCAAAATTGACGTATTTATTAACAAAAAAATTGGGTGTATGATTCATCCTACAATACACATGTATGACTAATTTTAGGAAAAACATATATAACTTTACGAAATCTGGTGCAAACTGCAATATCAATGTGCCAGATCCGGCTGAGTTACTCAGGCCCAATCGACTTGACTTGCAGAAAGCAAACACATTATCCTGAAACAAAAATGAAAGTGGATACGATGCAGTCCATGCTTTTGTGCGACACATTTGTACCAGAAGGACTTATCACTTATGTTTACAGTAAATTGCAATGTGAGCCAGATCAATTACCACTTTTTTTACTTGACAACAGATTGTGCGGAGTTTACACTTCTCATTAGGTTTGGTAAGTGATACTCCGCTTTGCACCAAAGTCCTGTATAAACATGAATATAAAATTTAGAAAATCTAATAAAATCCATACGACACTATCGGGGACAAAGAATACAAATATACGTTATGGTTTAAGAATGACCTTTGCGCCAGAGCGAAAAAATAACGCATGCTACTTTTTTTAACATGAATGGTTTTTTAACCAAAACGATCATAATTTTTAACCAAAAATTGTAGGTATACAATTCATCCTACGATACGAATGTTTGACTACTTCAAGGAAAACTTAGATCTAATTTTATGAAATCTGGTGCAAAGTGCAATATTAATGTGCCACATCCGTGTAAAGTAAAAAAAATTGCAAACGCAATGGCAAATGTCATAATTGATAATCTACCTATTGCATAGGACCATGTTGATGGACCAGTGCAAACCTAGCATTAGACAACACAATCGATGCACATTGTAGTCATTTAGATCAAATGATATTATGAAGTTAATATAGACAACTGCAAAAAAAAAGTTCCGGTTCAACTGACCATGGTAATTTAAGGTTTAGAATCAACCTTTTTCACTATTTTATGGAGAATCACCTTTACTTATGAAAAGTAAAAAATGGTATGCTAGTAGAAAGGATAATAAAAACTAGTAAATGAAGGGTGGCTTAAATAAAATAATTTCTAGAGAAGGAATCATATAAATATACTATGTCGTGGCCGACCAACGCACTATAAATAAAAATGGTTGCAGTCTAGATCTATCCAACGTCTATGACCAGGATGAACCTAGATGTTGTTGAATAAATGAGCAATTTCTATATGATTTTATTCTTAAATAGAAAAGATGATATGTGAATTATAATAGTCGAAATCATGAAACTATGGGATTGCACACAACAATCATGAAACTATGGGGACCGATCCGGTAAATAAGATAGGAATAACATGTCTAAATCGATTTGCAAGACTAGCTAGTAGACAGAACCTAATCACTAACAAAAGGGATAGAAACATGTACGGTGCAGAAGAGAAGAAGAAGAGCTGCCCACATTGGCAGTATTGTCGGCCATGTCATTGATGATATTTTTAGCGTCGGAAAAGTAGTCAACGTTGGAAAAAATCATATGTTACGGTGTCAAAGAAGAAGCAAGTAGTCGTGTTAGAGCGCTTCCCAAAAATCTTATCGCCTCTCTCACGCACAAGATCACGAGAAGCGGAGTTTTGTGCAATGCTATACACTTTTTTTTAACCTGCAATATTGTACACTTGGGTGGCAGTCTTCATGTACCGCGTTGAAGTTGGCCGAAGCCGAAGAACCAACCGTTATGATTAATCTTCCACTCAAACATGTACACGTAGCATAGATCTTAACTCGACTCATTCACGAAACATGACGTGTGCGTGACGCGATGAAGCAGGCGGCAGAGAAGCGCGTATGTTGGTGTCCTCTTTTTTCCATAAGTGGTAGAAGAGTCTCAGGTTTAAACCTTTATAAACTACTACTCTTTGTTATGTTTTAGTTGTGGTGAGTTGGATACAAGATGTGTATTATCCTAGTTCTTTGTCTGTGACACTATTTGATGAGTAGCATACATAAATTGGACACGTGGCCTTCCGAGATTTATTCTAATGTTGTATTAAATATTGAATGGGCTGGCTTACAATAGTTCCAACAGAGCGAGGGTTATCATGCATATAGTGACCATAAATTTGGACCTCGAAGGAACAACAAAACCATCAAATGAATGGTGGCTTCAAGAAAAGAATTTCGTATAAGGGAACATATAAAAATTCTATGCTCCAGAGATTATATTCTCAGATAAAAATCAGTCAAGTTGGTTAAATCCGCGGTGCGAAATGCTGCTGGTTGAAACGAACATAAAAGGAATCCCAGAAAAGAAATCATGATGAGAAATAGAAGTCCATGAATGGTGGCAAGAACAATCGAAAAGGGGAACAGAAGAACATTGCCGAGAACTAGGATGCTCCCCCTCTCTATCATATCCGCTCCAATCCAACAACATCACTGTCCACCGTGACCACTACACTCACTCCATTTCCATGGTTCTCCTTCAGAGATACCCAAAATAAAAGGAGAGAATGCGAGAACCAACAGAAGATTGCTGGACAGGACAGGAGACGGATAAAAAACTGTAGGGACAAAACAGAGGCAACAGTAAGGCTTGTTGTTGGCAGGCCTATCCATTAAGTCCATAAGGTTTCCCCATCAAATATAAGAGATATCCACGCACTTCGGTAGTCTAGGTATGTTGCATCTCTCTAGTTTTGTTTCTTGAAACGGTCCAGCTCGCTCTCAGTTACTGACGTTGTTTCTGATACTGACCATGTATTATGCAGGAAGTTAGTGTCCTGACTTCAATCTTGTGAGGTTTGCGATTCAGTGGTGAGAGTAGCTCACATATCTGTGCTTCTGGGCATCATGGCAATTTGGTACTTACATGATCCTCTGATCATTCAATCACTAATCAGTAGCCATCTAGGGGTTACGTAAATTTTCTTTCAATTTCATTTTTGCCTCTTATAAGATTTAGCTAATTTGGTAATAAGAGCTTTTATGGAACAATATCGCCCAGTTCTCGAATCTCGATTCGTTGAAGTGTTTCTTTTGGCGGTTTTGTTCAACTTGTCCAGTTGATAATCATACAAGGAGAAATCTTCTCGGCACATTTTGTGACAATGGACGACGGGTTATACCTTCCGATTCCAAGCCACCTCCTGTTTCCATATCCTGAGACCTCCCATGGCTTGGATGAATTCCTAACGAACTACACATGTACTCACACCCACACCTGCCACCCTCCTCCGTCATCGGTTGCGACGCTGACGCACACCCACACGTGCCTCCACACGCTCGCCCAAGTCGCCATAGCTTCCGGCGAAGACGATGTGGAGCAGGATCATCAGCTCAGAAGCCCCAGCCGGAAACCTCTGGGGAACCGGGAGGCCGTGCGCAAGTACAGGGAGAAGAAGAAAGCCCACGTGATCTTCCTGGAGGAGGAGGTCAAGAAGCTCCGGGCCGCCAACCAGCAGCTCCTGAGGATGCTGCGGGGGCACGCGGCGCTCGAGGCCGAGGTGGTGAGGTTATCGAGCCTCCTGCTCCATGTCCGGGGCAAGATTGACGCAGAGATGGGCGACATCCTGCTCCATGTCGAGCCTCCTGCGCCATGCCTTAACACTGACTTTCAGGCTCCAGCAGTCCGGGAGGACCGTGAAATCGATGAGAGTGGCAACGTTTCAGGAGAAGTGGCGGGTTCAGTGAATGCTGTTGCGAGCTTTGTGAACTCTGCTGCCTAATTGGCTGACGATGATTTTACTCTCTGTTCTTCATACACAGTTTTCAGATCCATTGCGTCTGCTGGTATATTTTTGGCTGTCTTATAGCTTGCCTGGATAAATGGTGGCTACGAGTAGAACGTGAAGTCAAAGCTACCATGTCAAGTTATTGATGATCATAAGTTATTTTACTTGGTTTTCGGTTTGTACTGTATACTATTGGAAGAAACTAATACAAGTATGATGGCACATGTTCTATGTTCATGTCTTTTGAATACACCACTCTTCAATTTTTCAAATAGACTCTGTAATGATACTCTCATCATTTTAAAAATGTCTCGAATACCTTGACTTTCAAGTTAATGTTTTGACCAACAATTAAACTCCCTCCGTTTTTATTTACGATTATACTCCCTCATACTTGTACAATATAAAGGACATTTTATATACAATAATAAAATATATTTTATACCAAATATCAACATGTACCATATAAAATATATAGTATTAGAATCATCATAAAGCATATTTCATATTATACGCATTTGGTATTATGGATGCTGATATTTTTTATTATATTTTGGTCAAACTTGGCAAAATTTGACTTTGACTAAAATCAGAATGCAAAGTAAAAAAAACGAGGGAGTATTAATAATATTTTGGTTATGGTGCAAAAAAATGATACCATTGATGCACATTTAAAGCACCTTTTATAAATGTGATTTTAAAAAAGTAACTAGATATTTACGATCAAGGTTTACAAATGGTGCGTTCAAACTAGAGATGAAAAAGGAGCGGATACGGAGAGAACTGAGTGGTGTCACATTTGTTTTTCTATTTTTTTTTTGCGAAAACGAAAATAAATACAGAAACCCCAGAAACAAATATGGAGGCAAATATTATAAAAAACAGATACATATCGAATAAGGTGCGGACACATAAAAGAAAACAGATGTTTGCCGGAACCAAGATATCCCTTAAATAATGCAGAAAATTGGCCCTACAGTCAGTGTTTCAAAAAAAATGCAGAAAAAATCATGCAAACTTATCAAATTTTTAAGATGGAATAAAATATAAGGAGATATCATAATTATTTAATATAGTGTGCATAAGTTATCAACTTTGTCAACATTAAAAATGCGTACTATGATTTCTAACCCCAGTGTACCACTGAAATGGTGAACACTCGGAACGACTCGAGAAGGAGAAGATATGCGAGTACATAGGGACTAAATATGGTTGCTCGATCTGATCCTTTTATTTTTTATTAAGATTTTGTGTTATGCCTAAATATTCTCACAATTTTTTTGGACCTGCTGGATTCAGAAAGCACCGCGAAAAAACCCGGAATATTCCGTATTACCGGAAATCCGTTTCCATGGTTGTTTCGTCGGAATACGTCGTTCCGTTTTTACCTTGGTTTTCGCATAAAAGTTTCCATTTTTGTTTTGCCTCTGCAATTCCATTTCCGTCTTAAAATTACTCTTCACTCGTCCCAAGCCTCCGGCAGAAGTAAGGCTTCATCTGAATATTTTGTATTAAATTAGGATCTCAACAAAACAACACTTAGATTTGAGACAGGTTCCCTTTTTTTTAGCATGAACGAGAATCTTCTAACAACAACCAAAACTTTTGGGCCCAAACAACCACTAAGTGATAAACATTTATATCAACTAAGTCTAAGCTTATGAAACTGACTTTGTCATCATATCTGCAGAATTATCATAAGTACTAATCTTGCATACTTTTAACTTATTTTGAGTGACAACATTAAAAACATAATGATATTTGACATCAATGCACTTTGTTTTCTCATGAAACATCTGATTCTTATATGGCACTCTGACTGCCACTAAATAGAGTAATGCAAGAATCATCTATAGAAAGCTCAGCATACAAACATTTCCACCAAACTGATTATTTGCACGCGTATGTAATAGCCATGTTTTAAGTTTCATACTTTCAGTGGTAGACTATATATATGCAAGAACTAGCCGGACCTTCCAACTAACTAACGGCATAACCACGAATAGTGAACACATAACTTGTGAGGGACCTTCTCTTATACAAATCGGTGACAAAATATGAATCCACATAACCAACTCGCTCATCAGTCTTGTCGAACTTGAAGCATTAGAAGGTAACTGAAAATCAACCGAAAAGCCTTTGCTCGGCCCAAGCCTCCGATGATGACGGGGTTCATTTCGCTCCGACAGAAGTTAAAATTTATCTGAATCTTCGTATATCAATTTTGGATTATACAACAAAAACATCGATAAGAGCATCTCCACCGGCACCCTCCAATTGACCCTCCAAACGCCCATTGGGGGTCCGGACGCCAAAAACCGCCACCAGCGGCACCCCCCAAAGGGTCGCCCCGAGCAATTTCGTGTCCGGCACCCCTGAGAGGGCCTCCAAACTTGGGGTGCCGAACATGGGGCGGATATGGCCTCTGACAGGGGCGGCCCGCCCGTCATACACACAGCGCCGATGCGCCCAATTCCCCTTCCTCTACATTGCCGCCCCCGTCGCCAAAATTCTAGATCTTCCCTCCATTTTCAAAACCCTTGCGCCACCGCTGCGACCTCCTCGCCTTCTTCTACCATGCCGTCGAAGCCCATCGGCCTCTCGAAACCGAAGGGTCGCAAGCCGCCGGCGTCGTCGCAGCCGAAGAAGAAGGCGATGAAGCGGGAGCCGCAGGAGATTCCGGTGCCGCCGACCAAGGCTCCGCTGAGCCAGGCCGAGATGCGCACAGCCGCTTCCCAACTTCGGCAAATCAGGCGACTGAAGGCGAAGGACCGCCGAGATGAGCCCTCTCCAAAAGATACTGCCGAGATGTTGATCGCCGTGAGCCAAAGTAGCTCTAGCCCAGCCGGCGCCGACGTCTTTTGTGGGTCGGCGTCTGCCCCGGCCTACTTCGAAGACGCCTACTACCAGTAGCAGATTTCACGGCAGTCCACCTCCCCCCGACGAGTCGTCCATCGATCTGAACGATGCGGCGGACGACATCCAGAAGTGCGGCCGACCCACTCGGCCAGGTGCGTGCTATTTATCTTGTGATCTGTTCATTTATTGTGTTGCCCTGCCGCGGATTGTTGTTGTGCGCACTTATTGCTGGCGCCGGATGCAAATTGTTGGTGCGTGCACTTATTGCCGTCGGCCAGATGCAAATTGTTGGTGTGTACATGCACTTGTCTCAATATTTGTCGTCGTTTTGTGGCGTAGGATGCAAATTGTTGGTGTGTACATGCACTTGTCTCAATATTTGTCGCCGTTTTGTGGCGTAGGATGCTGGCGCTGAAGCGATGGCTGAACTGATCTCCGGTGGTGCCTACTGAAAGTGCATAAGCCCTCATGTGTGGTTTTTGTAATTAATGACAATCTCTATGGACTAATGGTTACATTGAGCTATCCTTGTAGGGCTTGTCCATTGGCAATGCTTGAACACCATATGTTGGTATCAAGATTGAAAGAAGAAGATAAATTGATGACCAAAGCAATATCCAAGTCATCATATATATATATATATATATATTAAGAGATGAAGTTGAAGTGCAAGTTCAAGAGAAGCATCTCGAAGAAATCCTATGCTTGAAGCTTGTCACCCCTTTTGGAGATATTGTCAAGTGAATATGTGCCTTATAGAGGCTCTCCCATATTGGTGTATGGGAGAGCGATATGTGAGTCTTCACCAAGCAAAGCGCAATCAAAAAAGGTGGTCCACTTGAACAGATCAAGATCGTCATTATCTAGCTCAAGTGGAATGCGCAAGGCAAAGGTATGATTTTGATAGGGTTTCTATTTTACCGGTCTCATGGTCTTAGTGGGAGACCGGGTTATAGGATAGATACCGTACTATCAAGAGGGACTCTCAAGTGAGTAACTTGATCGCATCTTTGTGGAGAGCTCAAACCTTTGCATATTTGGCATATCATCTTTCTTGGTTCTTATTTTGCTTTTATCCATGTGAAAATTTAGAGCTTGTGTTCATCTCCATATCAAGCTCTAGTTCATCAAAAACGGATTTCACATGAATATCTTGTTACGTTTTTGTTGTTGGAGGTTTTACCGGTTGTTCTTTTTTAGAGAGGTTTTACCTTTCTACATTTGGTTTTATCCTCCCTTGTTGTACTATGATTCTTCTCTGCATAATATTGTCGTGCTCATTGTGGTGATTCCAACGAGCCCAAGAACATAAAAAACGGAGTCCGGATGCAAAACTTATTGTCGTTTTCGTTTTAGTATTTCTGTAGTTTTCTGAGGTCCGGAAATTTCCGGACTTTAGGCCGAAAATATCCGGTCCCCCGGAAATTTCCAGCACTATTTCTGGCCCTGCTCCAGCCAGAGTCCAGTAGCAAAATCTCAAGGTGACTTAGTCGTTTTTTCGGGGGTCCAGAAATATCCGGTACTCAACCCAGAAATTTCCGGTCCCAGTTTACCTGCAACGGATCTATTTCGTGGGGACCTATAAAAGGTCTCCTTCTTCCCCAAGAGGTTAAGAACGTTTTTCCCCTCTCTCTCCCACCATTGTTGACCTTGGAAAGCTTGCCCCTCTCTCAATTCCTCCCATGATTCTTTCATATCTTTGAGGGAAAAGAGAGAGAAGATCTAGATCTACATTTCCACCAATCCATTTCTCCTCTTTTGTTCTTCCTCTCTTCTCCCCCCATAAGCATTAGTTGCTTTTGGTGGATTTGGGAGTGAAGGACTTGAGCACTTCTTGTGTTCTTGCCTTTGCTTTTGTGCATCGGTTTGCTCTCTCTAACGAATTTCGTGGAAGTGAAAGTTCGTGAGCTTGTTACTCTTGGGTCGTTGGACCCTAGACGGTGTTCTTGTGACCTTTTTTGGTCAAGGCCTTTTGTGGCTTGTGGGGACCTTTTGTGGTCACTTGGGAGCTCCCAATCCTTTTGTGGGTTGTGCCTCAAGATTGTTGTAAGGGACTCGATTTCCGTCCAAAAGGAAATCAATAGTGAAAGGTGAACCGAGCTTTTGCGCGAGGTTCATCGGAGATAGGGTGAGTGAAAGGACAAGGATGTCGCCTAGAGGGGGTGAATAGGCGATTAAAACTTTTCCGGTTTAGGCTTGATAATTGCGGAATAAAACTAGGTGTTTAAATTAACAAGGCAACAACCTAAATATACTAGGCTCACCTATGTGCACCAACAACTTATGCTAAGCAAAACAAGCAACAAAGTGATAGCAATATAGAATTCTTCAAGCACGAAGGCTATCACAATGTAAAGTGCATAAGTAAAAAAGTTTGGGTATAGAAATAACCGAGGCACGCGGAGACGAGGATGTATTCCCGAGTTCCTCTTTTTAAGGGGAGTACATCTCGTTGGAGAGGTGTGAGATACCACAAAGGTCAACTCAACAGCCACAAAGGTTTCACCTTCTTCTCCGATGAGCCTCACCACAAAGGTTTGGTTCACCTTCAACTATCGGAATCCTTCAAGGCGGAATCCGGAACCTTTACAACAACGATCCGGGGCACACACACATCCACAACTGAATTGGGGGCTCCCGAACAGCTACAAGTGACCACAAGAGGTCTCAACCACCACAAAGGCGTCTAGGGTCCAAAGACCCAAGAGTAACAAGTTCACAAACTTTCAACTTCCACGAATTCTCCTGAGAGCACAAACCGATGCACAAAGCAATGGCAAGAGCACAAAGGCTCAAATCCTTCACTCTCAAATTCCAACAAAGCAACAAATGCTTATGGGGGAATAAGAGAGGAAGAACAATGGAGGAGAAACACCAAGAACTCCAAGATCAAGATCAACTAGGTTCCCCTCACTTAGAGGAGGAATGGATTGGTGGAAATGTAGATCTAGATCTCCTCTCACTTTCCCTCAAAGATATGCAAGAATCATGGGGGAATTGAGAGGTAGGCAAGCTTTTCCAAAGGTCAACAATGGAGAGAGAGGAGAAAAAACAAGCTCAAGAAGTTGGGTACCCTTTGGGGAAGAAGGCCCCTTAAAAAGGTGGGGCAGAAATCTGCCCGTTGGGCATTTTCTGCGAGGTGCAGAGAGGCCAGCCTTGGGCCCGGCCAGGCTGGCCTGGCACCTGAGGCGGCCAGCCTGGAGCCTGGGCCGGCCTGGCTTTGCACTGGAGGCTGGCCTGTCAGAAAATTTAGAAATCAACGACACCAAAACAGACAAAACTTTCGCATACGAACTCCATTTTCGATGATCTTGGACTTGTTTCGAAGATAATCACAAGCCCTATAAGATCATGCATATACACATCATAGTCCATCACATGAGAGGAAATCACAAGGAGAGAGTTTTGACCTCTCTAGAAAGGATAAGCCGGTAAAACCTCCAATATCAAAAACACAACAAGATATGCATATGAAATCTTTTTTGATGAACTAGAGCTTGGTATGGAGATGAACACAAGCTCTAAATTCTCACATGGATAAAAGCCAAATAAGAACCAAGAAAGATGATATGCCAAGAATGCAAAGGTTTGAGCTCTCCACAAAGATGCGATCAAGTTACTCACTTGAGAGCACCTCTTGATAGTACGCCGTCTATCCTATAACCTGGTCTCCCACTAATACCATGAGACCGGTAAATAGAAACCCTATCAAGATCATACCTTTGCCTTGCGCATTCCACTTGAGTTAGATGATGACGATCTTGACTCTCTCAAGTTGGAACACCTTTCTTGATTGTGCTTGCTAGCACATGCTTGATGAAGACTTCTCCAAATACTCCCCCATACTCCATGATGAGAGAGCCTTGCTAAGCTCCGTCTTCATGTATCCACTTACACTTCATATTCTTCTGTTGATGTATATGATGGCTTGCAATAAGCTCAACTCTAGATGACCATTCTTCATATAGACCCTTGGATAGAATCTTGGTCATCCTACAATCTTCTAGAGTCCAACACATGAACTCCAATCTTCTTCATGGACACGATCTATAAAGATATCTCAATGCAAACATTAGTCCATAGGGATTGTCATTAATTACCAAAACCACGCATGGGGCAACACATGCACTTTCAATCTCCCCCATTTTGGTAATTGATGACAATCCCTTTTACGAGGGTTTATATAATGAATTAAGCAACCATGCAACACAATAAGCAAGGATGCAAGAGAACAAAGAACAAAACCATATTCCCTTAAACCCTCTAAATCTCTCCCCCATTGGCATCGATTGCCGAAATGGGTGAAAAATTATGAAGGCCAATATAATAAGAGCTCCCCCACAAAGTGTGCATTTCTCATGATATGAGTGAAATCAAATGCTCATATCCAATGACGAATAGATGAAGGGAGATCAAACTATATCAAGGATCCAATCAAAAGAGAAAGATACTTTGAAGAAAGAAGCAAGCAATCAAAAGGATCCAAAAACAATGTTCAAAACAACAAGAGGGAACTCCCCAAGGTACGTGCACAAAGTAGGATTTGCAAAGCAATATGGAGTGCACAACATGGAATCCTCACTCCCTCTTAGATGAGGTTGAGCACAAACAAGTGCAAGAAGGCATAAAGATAGAAAAGAAGCAAAACAACTTGCAACAAAGAATGTTGAGCAATAAGAACAAGAAGTGACAAATAGAGACTTGCTCAACCGAAAGGAGATGGGTGACATGGAGAGACATTTTAGGAGACTAATGCGAGGATAAGCAATAGCATTATCATAGTATTTCAACATAAGAGGCACCTAGTGCATATCATGTCTTTCCAATAAACACAACCCAAAGAAGATGTAGCAACTAGATCCACAAGCTTATTAAGATGCAAACGAAATACCAAGTGAAAAACAAAGCTTGTGCCTTTTAGAAACCATCAAAGAATCAAACGTAAAAAAAGGGTGGTCACTAAAGGATTGGAATACCAATTAAAGATGTAACTACTCTCATGTGTATAAGTTTCTAAGTAGACATCAATCATGAAGATATAAGTCCACAAAGAAACATGCACACACAAAATAGATACTACGGTGAAGAACATGATATCCAAGTGGAAGCCATATATATACCAATAAGATCATTGCTTAAAAGCAGAGCACAAAGCTCAATTTTATCTTATAAGGATATAGATGAACTTCCAACACAATCTCATCATAGCATCAAGAAAGTCCACAAGGGAAAAAATGATAGATGGGATGCTCCGAGAAAGATAACAAGTACCACAAAGGGCAAATGATTTTGCAAATTCATCAATATTGCACATGAGAGACTTTGAGAAACTTGCTAGATTACCATATTTGGGATTGGTGAATCAATAGAATGATTAATATATTCCCCTTGATATGAAATCATCCCGGCTTGCTCACATTTGCAATAAAGATGTTTGAATAAGAACTTTGCAAGAACCACATCAATTGCAACAAAAGAAATTCATGCCAAGATACAACCTACACAAGGTTGAAAGCTAGAAAGTATGCATGAGGTAGATACTTGTTACCGAGATAGCATTGGTGATGTAGAAGATAAGAGTTCACGATCATCCGAGCTTGGCTCCAATAAGCACATGGTGATAACACCTTCCTTGTAAATGAGACAAGCTCCCAATGCATCTCCAAAGTACCTAAAACCAATTCAAGTACAAAATGGTTCCAAACTTATTGGGCCCAAGTAGTTAGAGCAACTACAATACATAGGACAAACTCCACATAAATACGTGCATATTGATATGAAATTGAATTTCATGCACATCTTAGCCATTTAGGATTTGATGGAGTTTTATCCTATATATTGGATCAACGAAAGTAAGCATTCCATAAGATATACATATAGTAAATATGCATGCACAAGACTTCCAAGAACCAAACGAGATACAATTTGGACAAAACACCATTTAAACTAAGAAAGCACACATAAGTGTGACACGAAAGAGGATTGTCCAAATTATATCAAAAGCCCAAATCAACACATGATGGAAGATACCACTTTGAAAATCCCAAATGAAGGTAAGATACCAAATGAAGAAAATACCATCAAGGAATAAACCAAACCCTCTACACTTTTCATGATGGCACAAAGTACCAATATGAAAAATGTTTGTCTTCCAAGGAGACACGTCATCGGGATCAAAAACCAATTGGAGACAACTAATATTCAAAAGCATATAGAATTGCTCCCCAAGATTTGTGCATTATTTATGATCTTGCATTTGAATAAAAAATGCACACAAATGGGATCATCACTCTCCATACATATTATTCAAACACTAGTCATGTTCAAGGAAAGCAATAAGATGCAAAACCAATTTAAAGAATGATGTTCTACTCAAAGTAGGATAGCTCCCAAGAATAGTGCATTATCTAGAAGTATGACTTTGAATGTAA